>OZ012740.1:621147156-621434656 GCA_963859935.3 Lathyrus sativus | reverse complement strand
TACGTTTCAAGAAGTCATCCAAATTCTTTCTTTTACCAAGAATTTTGATTCTTTAAAAAAATCAGTTGATTTTGTTGAAATCAAATACATGAATAGGAATGAAAGAAACAATGTTTTACGAAAAACTTATTTTTCTTCTTCTAGAAATTATTATAGGTCTCAATTTATTCAACAATTGGATCGTTGGGGTTATCGTATTATTAGTATGGGTTTTCTCTTTTTAACGGTAGGTATTCTTTCAGGAGCAGTATGGGCTAACGAGGCATGGGGTTCCTATTGGAATTGGGATCCAAAGGAAACTTGGGCCTTTATTACTTGGACCATATTCGCGATTTATTTACATACTAGAAAAAATAAAAAATTAGAGGGTGTAAATTCTTCAATAGTGGCCTCGATAGGATTTCTTATAATTTGGATATGTTATTTGGGGATCAATCTATTAGGAATAGGACTACATAGTTATGGTTCATTTACATCTAATTGACTCAAAGAACCTGATAAAGAAAAATATGGAAAGCATATAAATATATACTTTCCATAAATCGTCGAGAACCCTTTCAATCAAGTAATGTAATGATTCAAGGGGTTCTCACAAACAACAAACATATTCGATTCTAATTTCAATTTTTTAAATGAATCTAACGGGAAAATATTTTTTTGTATCTTTTTGATTCATTTACCGTTATTTCTTTTTCTTCATCTTTTACCGTTATTTCTTTTTCTTCATCTATTACCGTTATTTCTTTTTCTTTATCTATTACTGTTACGTTTATATATATATATAATTTTTAAACTGTTAGAGTTTATATATATAAGATTTTTGATCGAATTATGTCGATACGATGTTTGCACATTTGTGTGCATGACGCGTGACATTTGTGTTAGTTCGATCTGGTTGCGATGATCGCATTTTTGTGTGAGCAATAATACTATTTTTTGCTTAATTTCTTTTTCTTTGCGATAAATTTTGTTTCGTCCGATTTAGATCTGGTTGCGATGAGCGCATTTCTGCGTTAGCAACATTGTTGGGTTATTTGGCACATTTAAAATTCATTATTGCTTTATTATTATTATTATTATTATTATTATTATTATTATTATTATTATTATTATTATTATTATTATCATTATTTATTATTATTATCATTATTATCATTATTATTACCATTATTATTATTATTGTTATCATTAATTTATTAAAATTTGTTATAATATAAAAATCTGTTTTTTAAAATAAATAACATTAACATCTTTTCCAAATTAATATGAAAACCTATTATTTTTAAAAAAAACTTTTTTTTAGATAAATTTAAAATAATAACTAAAATCTTTTTTTTAAAATAATAACTAGAACCGTTATTTATTTTATTTTATTATTGTTCAATTCAAATTTCATTATCATATTGTATCTGCTCCTCTCATGTAACCTCGCGAACTTAACAATCGCTCTTTAAATTCTGCCTTTAAATTTCTGCTTGCATGGTTTAAATTATGACATTATCTCTCTGTTTGCATGATTCAATTATCTCACGCGTTTACTATTATTTCTGTCACATTGCACACATCCGAAGGTTAGGTCTAACTGTTTGGCCGCCGCGCCAATAGTCCGTAAAACTTCACACATTCAATTTCAAATCCTCAAAACTACAAACTACAAACCCTAATTTTCACAAATGCCTCGCCGCAGGAAAAATTACAATTTTACCCTTAGCATTAGGTCAAAGAGCCGCCGCGCTCATTTTAGGGTTTCCCGCCGTGGAATCCCTAATTTAACCCTAATTACAACTTAACATTTCAACGTAGAGATTTGGAGTTTCTACACTCCACGTAAGCGTGTCCTTAAGATGCGTTTATTCCCCTTGAGACCTTGACCACAGTCAAGAAGTTTCTAACCTCCCTATTGAGGGGAACTACGATTACTCTGATTCCACTCCCGTAAGGATACGTAGGCACAAGATGCGATGTCTTGCCGAGTAAACTTAGAATTAACCCCCTTTATTATTTATTATTGCTTATTTATATTTTATTTATCTTTGCTATTTAATTATTTTGCTTATTATTTTGTAATTGTTTCTTGGATGTAAAGTTGTTTAATTATTTAATTATTATTATGGTTAGTAATTAGGGAGTGTAACAACATGTATGTAATATTAAAATAAATTTAGATCACTTTTAAATAAAGATAATTAAAATAAACACGTCACACACGTAAGTCGATTTTAATCGCCGTCTCACTTCCTAAGGATATCCCTCAAGTTGCCTACGAATAATGGTTAAGTGGGGTGTATAAAGCAAGTCCCTCAAATAAAAAAATCATCAAAGTCCCTTATGGTTGCCTTTACGAATCAAGTCCCTTTCGAAAAATGATGATGGTCCCTTATATGTGCTTATTACATCCCACAATGGCCTTCAAAGTCAAATTGTCCCTCACATACCCCTTAACATCCAAAGTAAGGACTACCTACTCCATTATAGTAGGGATAGTCTTACTAAAGGAAAGAATGAAGAATAAGAAAGACCTTTAAACATTAGGGTAGGTTACTCCTAGGTGCTTGCTCACTTCAAAATTGTTTCGCACTTAAACAAATTTTCAACAAGTTTTCAAACAAGTTCTTAACACATCCTTACATGGATTATTTATTAACTATTCTGAAAATTTTCTATTCACACACTACAATTTCAAAACAATTCAAAAGTGAGCTTAAGTACCTAAGAGCCCATGGATAACCATGGATGAAAAGGATGCTAATACCTTCCCTTTTCATAACCTACCCCCCGGACCCAAAATATTCTCTAAGGTCTTTCCTGTTCTTTTATAACCTTTCCTTATGGATAAAATAAAAGTCGGTGGCGACTCTTGCTATCCGCAACATTGTTTAAAGTCAGTTCACCGGGTTACAGAACTGGCGACTCTGCTGGGGAGCTATTTAAGAGGGGTACCCTTAGGAATTAAGATCACTTTAAATTGTTTGCCTTGTTTGCTTTATTATTATATTGTTGGGGTGCTCTTATGTGTGAAAGGTCCTAACCCGGATCTAGTGTACCTTAGGTAAATGGCAATAGACCAAGGAAACTGTACGACGTATATCGATACGGTTGATCTGGTGGCCATAGTTAGTGCGACTTCTTGGTTGGTGCTTATATTCCTTAAGTCAAGTTGAGGATAATGTTGAGGCTGCCATATGTTGTCAATGCACTAACTGACTTTTAGAACCCTAGTTAACTCATCTTGGCCTTTAGAAAGTAGTGAGGTAACCGGCTTTGGTGCAGACTGAAGTTGGTTGACACTCGATACTACGCTCATTGAGATCCTAAACTTGGAGGGTTTTGGTTGGCAAGTAAGTTGCCTTCTGAACAACCACCCTTGTGAAGGATCAATGATATTGAGATCCCTTAGAACCTGGTTACTTTTGTAGGACAGGATGAACCATCTAACTTCAGGGGAGGGTACTTGCCTTTGAACCTCATGCAAGCCTTTAAACCTAGGGCTATGGTGTGACTTGTTTGTGTGTGCCACATGTTTGTGATTGAGCATGACATCATGACATCATCATGCATCATAAGCATATCATTTTCCCTAACCATTTCAAGGACCAAAGGATTTATCTTTGTTCTTTGTTGCAGGTCATGGCTTCTGCTCGTAGAAACACCATCAGGATCAACTTTGTAGGGATACCTGCTAAGCTCAAGGAGTTGGTTTCTCTAGTGCCTGATCATTCCCAGTTCAACAAGAGACATGGTCACTTATTGGATCTAGTTACTTCAGGGTTCAGTGAAGACATGATGAGTGTGCTGTTTCAGTTCTTTGACCCTAAGCACCATTGCTTTACATTTCCTGATTATCAGCTGGTTCCAACCATGGAGGAGTTCTCTAAATTTCTGGGTATACCTGTTCTTGATCAGAAGCCATTCACAGGCTTAGAGAAGGAGCTTAAACCAGAAGTTATTGCTGCAGCTCTACATCTGAAGAAGTCTGACATTGTTCTAGAGACGAGAAGTGGAGTTAAAGGTATTCTTGCCAAGGTATTAGTGGATAAAGCTCAAATGTTCTTGAAGGCTATGAGCTACGATGCTTTTGAGGAGATCTTAGCCTTATTGATTTATGGCTTAGTGTTGTTCCCCAATCCTGATCAGTTCATAGACGTTCATGCCATCAACATATTCCTGAGTCACAATCCAGTGCCTACCTTACTTGGAGACATCCTACATTCTCTTCACACCCGTACTACAAGGGCAAGAGGAACTTTGATGTGCTGCATACCTTTACTTTCTAGGTGGTTTATTTCTCACCTTCCTCGCTCAGTAATGAAGAATGAGCAAGGGTTCAGATGGTCCAAGAGGATCATGTCACTTTCTCACTCAGACATCCATTGGTGCTCCAGATCTATGGAGAATGTCACCATCATTGACCGTTGTGGGGAGTTTCCTAATGTGCCACTTCTAGGCATAAGAGGAGGCATCACCTACAACCCATCTCTAGCTTTACGACAGTTTGGTTACGCCCGGAGCGATGGTCCACATGACATGTTGATTCAGGGCATTGTGTTTGACTACGACAACGATCTTCAGGGTTACCGTCAGAGATTCATACGAGCTTGGGGAAAGGTAAACAGGATTGACAGCAAGACACTGGAGCCTAAGTACACCATTCCTATGGAGGCTTATCTCAGATGGGTACGATTTCGTGCTCAGACACTCATGATGCCATATCCTGCCATCCTACCAGTTACCATGGAACCTGTTGCTGAAGGAGACACAGCTTATACCATCCTTCACCCAGACATGCCTACTGATATGGAAGACTTGCAGAGAGCATGGATCCAACTGAAAGAGCAAAGGGATACTTTCGAGGCTCATTACAAAGCAAGCCAAGCAAGGATCCTAAAGCTAACAAAGCTACTTCATGAGGAACGAAACCTCAACTCATACCTCAACACAAAGAGGAAACGTCCATGGGAGACTTAAAACCCCATCTTTTGTACTTATTTCGTTTTCATTTTTTGTAAGCCTAAAAGGCAAAACAAGTTATTACTAATAAAAAGTTACTTTCTTGTTTGTTTAAACAAATTTAAATCCTGCGGTCCTTGAAAACATTGCATATGCATTCCCATATCATTGCATCACAGGTTTATAATTGTGCACAGGTTTCTCATCTTCTCGCCGTTTATTTCAGCAATGGCTCTTGAACAATCAGTTAAGGATCTCCAGGCACAGAATGCACAGTTCCAAGAGCTGATCCTGAACCTATCCAAGGGGCAGGATGAATTGAAGACACTGCTGGCCAAGAAGACTAAGAAGGCTAGAAGGTCTGCTGGGTTGCTCAACATGGGAAGAAGGTTCAAAGGTCCTGTCAAGACCAAGGAACATGTTGAAGACTATGAATCTGAAGAATCTGAGCAGGAGAGAGGCAGTCTCCACAACACTATGGGGGACTCTGATTCTGAGGCTAACTACTACCATGAGCCTAACGAAGACAAATTCAAGATGCTGGTGGATAGAATGGATGCTATGGAATTACAGAAATCATCTGGGCTGGATTTTGAGGATTTGAGCTTGATATCTGGGGTGGTCATACCCATTGGGTTCAAAGTTCCTACATTTGTTGTCTATGATGGGGTCTCTTGTCCCAAATTGCATCTGAGGTCTTATGTCAGAAGAATGCAACCCCACACTGCTGATAAAAAGTTGTGGATCCATTTCTTTCAAGAGAGTTTATCTGGAGCTCAGCTAGAGTGGTATTATCAGTTGGAGAGTGTCAACATCAGAGATTGGAATGACCTTGCTGAAGCTTTCTACAAGCAGTATCAATACAATGCTGACTTAGCCCCCACTCGCATGCAGCTTCAAAGCATGTCTATGGGTGCCAAAGAAAGCTTTAAGGAGTATGCTCAGAAGTGGAGAGACTTAGCTGGAAGAGTTCAACCCCCTTTGACTGATAGGGAGTTGGTTGATATGTTCATGTGTACGCTGAATGGTCCGTTTTACAGTCATCTCATTGGAAGCTCATCGTCTGGCTTCACTGAGTTGATCATGACAGGAGAGCGAGTAGAGAATGGTATCAAGAGTGGTAAGATCCAAGTGGGCACTTCTTCATCAGGTGCTGCAAAGAAGCCTCCCACTGGGAAGAAAGAATCTAATGCTGTGTATGGTCAGCCTGATCGTAACAGAAGGCATCAGTCTGTTAGTGCAGTTCATATTTCAAATCCAACTCCTGCAACAACAGAGCAGCCTCAAGGCAACCAACAGAGGGCTAGAAGACAGTTCACGAAGATCAACATGTCAATGGCTCAGGCATTGCAACACTTGTTGAAGGCTGAACTTATTACCCTGAGGGAGGCTCCTCAGAATCCCAATGTTACCTCTCCCAAGTACAATCCCAATGCACGATGTGCATATCATTCAAACTGTCCAGGACATGATACTAATAACTGCTGGGTCTTGAAGAACAAAATTCAGGATATGATTGATGCTGGAGAAATTGAGTTTGATCCACCAGGTACTCCAAATGTGATTACAGCTCCAATGCCAAATCACGAGAAGACTGTCAACGCCATTGATGAAGATATTGATGAAGATCTGCATGTCTATTCAGTTATGGAGTTGAGCACACCATTGTCTGTTATCAAAAAGAGGTTAGTACAAGCTGGGATCTTTCCAGGTTGTCATGAAGATTGTCTATATTGTACCTATAAGCCGGATAGTTGCTTCATTTTGAGAGATGGGATTCAACGTCTCATGGATAAATATACTATAGTGTTTGAAAGAAGACCAGCATCTGTAGAAAGTATGGTGGATCATCTGACTCAGGGTAAGAAGATTGAAGAGGTTGACATGGTTGACAAAGTACCACTAAGAATCACTTCAAAGGGTCCCATTAAAATCACTCATCAGGGCCCAATCAAGATTATTGCTGAAGGTCCTGTGAAAGTTGTTGCTGAAGCCAGAGTAGCTCCTCTGATCATTACCACTCCTGGTCCTATTCATTATACATTTGACAAAGCTGTGCCTTGGCACTATGGGTCTGATGTTTACATCCATGGTGTCAAGCAGGAGCCTTTACCTGATATGCCTGTTGACATTGATAATATTGCTGGATCTAGCAAGATCACTCGTAGTGGAAGAGTCTTCTCTCCTCCAGTTGCTTCTAAGAGTGCAGTTACTCCTGCTGTTACTTCCACCACTGATGCTCGGGGCAAGGGTCCTGTTATTGAGCCTGTATCTACTGATGTGCCAGCTGCTGATGACCTCTCTAAGCAGATGGAAGAAGTATTGAAAACCATTCGCAAGAGTGATTATGATATTGTTGATCAGCTGGGGCATACTCCCTCAAAGATTTCTATGCTCTCCCTGTTATTATGTTCTGAGGCTCATGCCAAGTCATTGATCAAGTTTCTAAAGATGGCTCATGTACCCAGTGCAATTTCTGTGGACCAGTTTGAGAATTGTGTTGCTCACCTGACCTATGACAACGGGTTAGGATTTTCTGATGCTGACTTGACCCCTGCCAAGAGGGCTCATGACAGGGCCTTGCATATTTCAATTGAATGCAGGGGCACCACCCTGTCTCATGTGCTGATAGACAATGGTTCCTCTCTGAATGTGTTGCCTAAGGAAGTCCTGAACAAGCTGAGTCCTGAAGACACGGTATTGAAGCCCAGTAATATTGTGGTAAAGGCTTTTGATGGTTCTAGAAGAGTAGTGCATGGGGAAATTGATCTTCCAATCAAGGTTGGCTCTCAGGTGTTTACTGCTACATTCTATGTGATGGATATTCGTCCTTCATACTCATGTCTGCTTGGTCGTCCCTGGATCCATGGGGCAGGTGCTGTGACCTCCACATTACATCAAAAGTTGAGATATCCGGTGAATGGAAAAGTTGTTACTGTCTTTGGAGAGGAAGAATACTTTGTCAGCCATGTAAACACTTTCAAGTATCTGGAAGTAGAAGGTGAATACATTGAAACTCCATGTCAGTCATTTGAAGTGGTTCCCTGGGCTGTTAAGGATTGTGTGACTCCTCCTGCTGTGAAGAAGGTTCCTGTGGTCATCAGAAACCCTCCAACAATGGCAATGGCCTCCCTCAATGATGCAAAAGCTGTGGTGGAAGAAGGTGGTTGTACTATTTGGGGTCAGCTTCCTGATATTCCATACAAGTCTGACAAGTTTGGTTTGGGTTTCACTGCAGAGTCCCAGAAGGCTGTTCGTCGTGCTCGTGCTGTTCGTATCACCAATCAAGGGGTTATCAATGCTGTGGGAGATCAAGATGAAGACTACAACTTGGAGGCATGGATTTTTCCTACTGTGGATGCTGGACTCAATAATTGGACAGCTGAAGATGTTATCCCTATCTCCTTTAGTCAGGAGTAAATACTATTATTGTGTTATGTTTTTAAATTTATAATTTCTGGAACAATTAAAACTTTCAAGCCCTGTGCCTTACCCGGGGCACAATGGTGTGCTTATTACGGGTTGTCATTTCATTTGCATACTGCATTCAATAAAATCAGTGGACGTGTCGTTTTCGTAAATATTGTGTTCCTTGTCTTTCTTTTTCTTTTATTTTTGCTTTATCAGCTATGTGTTCTTACACACACCCACGTCACTAAAATGCAGATCCTCATCCACTCTGGATCCAGTTGATAACAGTTCTACTATTGCCAATTACAATTTCGAGAATCCGATCTATCAAACTGAAGACGGAAACGAGGACGATTGTGAAATACCTGTAGAGCTTGCTTGGTTGTTACAACAAGAAGAGAAAGCTATACAGCCACATGAAGAGCCAGTCGAAGTTGTGAATCTGGGAACTGAAGAAAACAGAAAAGAGGTCAAGATAGGGGCTGATTTAGAGGACAGTGTCAAGAGCAGGTTGATTCAGATGCTACGTGACTATGTGGAGATCTTTGCTTGGTCTTATGAAGATATGCCAGGGTTGGATACAGACATTGTGGTTCACCGTTTGCCAGTGAAAGAAGATTGTCGTCCAAAGAAGCAGAAGGTTCGTCGTATGCGTCCTGAAATGTCAGAAAAGATCAAAGCAGAGGTAATGAAACAGTTCAATGCAGGGTTCTTGGCCGTAACTTCTTATCCTCAGTGGGTTGCAAATGTGGTACCAGTTCCTAAGGTACGTATGTGTGTAGACTACAGAGATCTGAACAAGGCTAGCCCTAAAGATGACTTTCCACTTCCTCATATTGATATTCTGGTAGACAACACTGCTCAGCATAAGGTATTCTCTTTTATGGATGGTTTCTCTGGTTACAATCAAATCAAGATGGCACCTGAAGATATGGAGAAGACTACATTTGTGACACAGTGGGGCACCTTTTGCTATAAGGTAATGCCATTTGGTTTGAAGAATGCAGGGGCAACATATCAGCGTGCTATGGTGGCTTTGTTTCATGATATGATTCATCATGAGATAGAGGCATATGTGGATGATATGATAGCCAGGTCTCAGAATGAAGAACAACATCTTGATCATCTGCACAAGTTGTTTGAGAGGTTGAAGAAATACAGGTTGAGATTAAATCCAAACAAGTGTACTTTTGGAGTTAGATCTGGAAAGCTCCTGGGTTTCATTGTCAGTGGAAAAGGTATTGAAGTGGATCCTGCAAAAGTGAAAGCTATACGAGAGATGCCAGCTCCCCGTACTGAGAAAGAGGTTAGAGGTTTCTTGGGACGATTGAACTACATTGCAAGATTTATTTCCCAATTAACTACCATCTGTGAGCCAATCTTCAAATTGTTGAAGAAAGATCAGGTGATGGAATGGAATGATGAGTGCCAGACTGCCTTTGATGAAATCAAGAGATATTTGCTAGAACCTCCAATTTTAATGCCACCAGTTGATGGAAGACCCTTGATTATGTATTTAACAGTATTAGACAACTCAATGGGGTGTGTATTGGGGCAACATGACGAGTCTGGTCGAAAAGAGCAGGCAATATACTACCTTAGCAAAAAGTTTACCGACTGTGAAACAAGATACTCACTGCTCGAGAAAACTTGCTGCGCTTTGGCATGGGCTGCTCGCCGACTAAGACAGTATATGTTGACCCATACTACCTTGTTGATTTCGAAGATGGATCCAACCAAGTACATATTTGAGAAACCTGCTCTCTCCGGAAGAATTGCAAGATGGCAAATGATCTTGACGGAATATGATATACAGTATACTACTCAGAAGGCCATTAAGGGGAGTGTTGTTGCTGATCATTTGGCTCATCAAGCGGTAGATGATTACCAGTCAATGAATTTTGAGTTCCCTGATGAAGACATTATGTCTGTTACCAAAGAACCTGGACAATATGACGGACCTGAACAAGGATCCCGATGGACTATGGTTTTTGATGGTGCCTCCAATGCACATGGTAATGGTGTTGGTGTTGTGATTAGTTCCCCTGAAGGTTGTCATACCCCGATTACTGCCAGACTTTCTTTCTATTGTACCAATAACATGGCTGAGTATGAGGCATGTATCATGGGTATGCAAGTTGCTATTGATATGAAGATTCAGTTCCTTGAGGTGTATGGAGATTCAGCTCTGGTAGTAAGTCAGATTAAAGGAGATTGGGATACAAAGCATGATAATCTCATTCCTTACAGAGAACATGTGTTGTCTTTGATCCCACATTTCAAAGAGATTACTTTTGGACATATTCCACGAAGAGAGAATCAGTTGGCAGACGCATTGGCCACCATGGCATCTATGTTTGAGATCAGCTGGGATGATGAAGCTCCCAAGATTACCATTGATAGATTTGAGAAGCCTGCATACTGCAATGAGATTGACACTGAAGGGGCAGAGGAGAAGCCTTGGTTCTATGAAGTGAAAAACTATCTTGAAGCTCAGGAGTTCCCTGAAGGGGCATCTGTCAAAGATAGGAAGTTCCTGAGAAGGTTTTCTGCTAAGTTCTTTCTGAGTAATGGCGTTCTGTATAAGCGTAATCATGATTCAACTATGCTTCGTTGTGTGGATAAGAAGGAAGCTACAGAAATTATGGAAGAGATGCATGATGGGACCTTTGGCACTCATTCTAGTGGTCATACCATGGCAAAGAAGATTTTGAGAGCAGGTTACTATTGGTCTACCATGGAAGCTGATTGCTATCAACACTCCAGAACATGTCACAAATGTCAAATCTATGCTGATAAAGTACATGTACCTCCATCTCCATTGAATGTGTTGACTGCTCCTTGGCCCTTTGCCATGTGGGGCATTGATATGATTGGTGAGATCAAGCCTACTGCTTCTAATGGGCATCGTTTCATCCTGGTTGCTATTGATAACTTCACGAAGTGGGTAGAGGCAGCTTCATTTGCGTTTGTGACTAAGAATGTTGTGGCTCGGTTCATTAAGAATAATCTCATATGTAGGTATGGTATCCCTGAAAGGATTATCACTGACAATGGCTCTAATCTGAACAACACTATGATTACTGATCTCTGTACGCAGTTCAAGATTAAGCATCACAACTCTTCTCCGTATCGTCCAAAGATGAATGGGGCAGTTGAAGCTGCTAATAAGAACATTAAGAAGATTGTACAGAAGATGACTGTTACTTACAAGGATTGGCACGAGATGTTACCATTTGCTCTGCATGGTTATCGTACTACAATACGTACTTCAACAGGGGCAACCCCATTCTCCTTAGTCTATGGTATGGAAGCAGTTCTGCCTATTGAAGTTCAGATCCCCTCCTTGAGAATTATGAAGGATGCAGGCTTGGATGAAGATGAGTGGATTCAGACTCGACTTGACCAGATAAACTTGATTGATGAGAAAAGGTTAGCAGCAGTTTGTCATGGCCAGATGTACCAGAAACGGATGATCAAAGCTTTTAACAAGAAGGTTAAGCCAAAGGTATATCAGGCTGGTGACTTGGTAATCAAGCGTATCATATTACCACAGGGTGATCCTAGGGGCAAGTGGACTCCAACATATGAGGGACCATTTGTAGTCAAGACAGTGTTCTCAGGAGGTGCCATGATACTGACTACAATGGATGGTGAAGACTTCCCACAACCTGTAAACGCAGACATAGTTAAAAAATACTACGCATAAAAAGAGACCCGCTAGGTTGACAGGCCTAGGCAAAAATAAGGGCACCCCGGCAAACCAAAAGGGTTTGGGCAAAAATTAGGGATATATATATAAAAAGATGTACACCCGGCAAGTCGAAAACCTGAAAAGGCGGCTTGGGCAAAAAAGGGTATCCCGGTGGATTGAAAACCTGAAAGGGCAATCCAGGCAAAAGTTAGGGATTAAAGCGTATGACTATGTCTCGTTTGGATCACTCATGAAACTGCAACCAGTTGTACTACTTACTCAAGCTCAAACAGATAAAGCTCAATCCAATCGTTTCCGTCTCAACAGCAAGAAGATGAGATACTTGAGTGGCAATAGTAGAATTGAAACTCAATAGGATTATTTCCCACATAGCTGATTCTTCTTGTAAAACTTCATGACAAAATTCTCTCACTAGGGTTTATGTCTCCTTGTACAAACTTACCCGTGTATGGGTCACTTTTGATATAAATAAATTCCATCTTTTGAATCCAGATTTACTTTTACCCTATTTACATAAGCGAAACGTCCATTGGTTGTGTTTGAATGTATGTATGTCTTTGAATATGATTGATGTTTACCAGAAATGCATGTATGCTTTTAATATGATTGATGTTTACCAGAAACGCATGAAAATGCAGTAATAGTATTTACTAAGGACGAACGAGAGAAGGATTTCAACGAAGCTTCGCCGGTTCATCTTTACAAGACAGTTACAAACCATCAGTAGGACTAATCCATTTTCACAAAGTCTAATCTCCCCTGGAATTTATATCCATCTCTTTTATCCTCATACGGATATACGGGAAATTACTTTCCAATAAGGGCACGATGAACGAAGACGGGATGTTATACTTATCCTACTGTCAAACGAAAACGAAGGTTATCTATACCCTACTATCCCCAACAACGGGAGGTTATCTATACCTTGTTATCCCCAACAATGGGAGGTTATCTATACCTTGTTATCCCCAGCAGACGGAGGGTTATATATTCTTCAACAACGAATCGGGATTTATTTTCCTTGGCCAGCAGTTGTTATACAAGGATATCCAGACACTTCCAGCAGTGTCATATCATACATACATCATTTACATCATACCATAACATATATGTCTATAGTACATTACCTAAGTGCATCATGTCATACATGCATACATAAAGCATAAACTAATGTTGTTATACAGAATGCTACCTTGTTTTCAGGTTAATTATCCAACAAACAAGCTTATGATCTTTGGGACTGCTTTATTGTAACCTCAGGGTTACTTTATCCTCCTGATGAGCTTCTTATTACTTTGGGACTGCTTTATTGTAACCTCAGGGTTATTTTATCCTCCTGATAGCCTCTCATGACTTCAAGACTGCTTTAGAGCTACTGATTGCTCTATCCTCCTGAAATCATCCTATTACTTCAAGACTGCTTTAGAGCTATTCATTGCTCTATCCTCATGAGGTCATATTACTACTTCAAGACTGCTTTAGAGCTATTCATTGCTCTATCCTCCTGAAGCCATCTAATTATTTCAAGACTGCTTTAGAGTTATCCATTGCTCTATCCTCCTAAAATTACATTATTATTTCAAGACTGCTTTAGAGCTATCCATTGCTCTATCCTCCTGAAATCATTACTTCAAGACTGCTTTAGAGCTATTGATTGCTCTATCCTCCTGAAGACATATCACATTATTATTTCAAGACTGCTTTAGAGCTGTTGATTGCTCTATCCTACTGAAGCCATTCTATTACTTCAAGACTGCTTTAGAGCTATTGATTGCTCTATCCTCCTGAAGCCATTATTACTTCAAGACTGCTTTAGAGCTATTGATTGCTCTATCCTCCTGAGGTCAGATTTATCACTTCAAGACTGCTTTAGGGTTATCATTATTGATTGCTCTATCCTCATGAAGACATGCTGTTACATCAGTATTACTCCAGACTCCTGACAGTTCTCATTATACTACTGAAGAACTTTCCCCTAGTGGCATCTTTAAGCCCACTCAATCATGTTCAACCAACCATCAATATCACTCCATGCACTGGTGAGTGCAAATTTTTGGGCTTTTGTGTTCAATCCCCTTCAACCTTCCAGGTTACGACTGGCAAATATACCAATCTAACCCCTCAGGTTTCAGAAAATTGAACAGGGGCAGCTGTTGCACCCCAAAATTTGCCCTCACAATACAAGACTTTGTGTTCCAAGAAGGTTCACAAGGTTCACAAAATTCACAATTGGTCAGAAGAGTTGACAATTCCCTCAGACAATGCACCTCCTAAGCAGTGCATCCAAAACTAGGGTTTTGACTTTAATCAGGCTAAATGGACTTCCAAGACTTCAAGTGAGCTTCATAACATCTTATATGTGTATAAGAACCCTCATGTCAAGTTTCAAGACTTTTCTCAAAAGTTTGCTCAGTCAGATGATCAGATAAGTCAAAAGCAGTCAATGCAGTTAAAAGGTCAAACTGAGGTCAACTGTGGTCAAACCAAAGTCAAACTTCATGATTTTTTTTTTGCCAACATCAAAGAGAGGTTGGGTGAGAAATATTATCATAATAACTGTAATACCCCAAATTTTGCCCTAAGATTTGTCGTCGCATTTCATTGCATTTAATCAATTACTAACAAATTTGTGTAGTCGTTTGACTTTTTGCAGGTAAATATCATATGGCATGCATTTTTTTTCTAAAAAGTAAAAATGGCACAATTGGCAGGAGGACATGTGTAAGGAGTTATGAGTGTGAGAGGTTGAGAGTTTGAATCTCACCTTTGTCACTTTTTTTTGTTTTTTATTATTTTTACTCTAAATTTTTCTATCTTTCATTAAAAAAATAACAAAAATAGTTTTTTATTATTATTTAATTATTATTTTCGTATTTTAATTAAATCATTTTTTAAAATATTATTTTTTTCACTTTTTTCTAAATTATTCATAAAAATATCCAAAAAATCATAAAATAAAAAATATTGAAAAAAATTTTGTTCTTTTTATAATATTTTTTATTTTAGGAATCAATAGGATTATTAGTTTTTATTTTAAGTTTATTTTAATTATTTTAAATTATTTAAATTTTATTTTTTCTTAACTAATTATTTAGTTTGGGCTTTAAAATGGGCTTTAGGGACATTATTGACAATTTGGTGTTAACCCTAATTTGTTCCCTATATATACATGTGTTGCCTTGTTGGAAAAAAGGGGAGAGAATGAAAAAAATCTAAGAGGAGTGAGTGTCGTTTGCCGTTATTTAGTTTTCTTCTTCATCCATTACTATTGTTTCTTTTTCTTCATCGTTTACCGTTATTTCTTTTCCTTCATCTATTACTGTTGTTTCTTTTTCTTCATCTTTTACCGTTATTTCTTTTTCTTCATCTATTACCGTTATTTCTTTTTCTTTATCTATTACTGTTACGTTTATATATATATAATTTTTAAACTGTTAGAGTTTATATATATAAGATTTTTGATCGAATTATGTCGATACGATGTTTGCACATTTGTGTGCATGACGCGTGACTAGGGCTGGCAATGAACCAAACCAACTCGAAGATAGTTCGGAATTCGACTCGACAATTAAATCGTTGAACTAGGTTCATGAACCAAATGAGTTGAGTATGAGCGAAAAATTAAGTTCGTTAACTAAATGAGCTGAACTTGAACTATACATAGTTCGACTCGTTAGGTTCATGAGTCAACTCGATTACATATGAAAAGAATTATACTGCCTTTAAGATTAGGTTTAAATATTTACTTCAAATCTTAGACAAATTTAATCTTCAATTTAGTAGTTTTTGAGTTAGACTCTCAAATGTATCTCTTGAAAGTTGTCTAGGTTTTGAATTAGTAGATTTCGAAGATAAAGTTAAATATCAATATGATAACTTTTATTTTATTTTAATATTTTATTTAAAAAATATATATTTATTTAAAATGTCAAATATACTAAAAAATATATATATTTAAAAAAATAGTTTTTAAGTTCGTGAACCATGTGAGCTGAACCTAATGAGATGAACCTAACGAGTCGAATCGAACTGTTCGTGAACTTATAACGAGTCGAGTTTGAGCTTAAAAAAAAGTTCGTGTCGAACTCGAACTCGAACTCGAATTCGAACAATTCTTAACGAGTCGAGCCGAGCTGAGGTGAGTTCGACTCGACTCGACTCATTTCCAGCCCTACGCGTGACATTTGTGTTAGTTCGATCTGGTTGCGATGATCGCATTTTTGTGTGAGCAATAATACTATTTTTTGCTTAATTTCTTTTTCTTTGCGATAAATTTTGTTTCGTCCGATTTAGATCTGGTTGCGATGAGCGCATTTCTGCGTTAGCAACATTGTTGGGTTATTTGGCACATTTAAAATTCATTATTGCTTTATTATTATTATTATTATTATTATTATTATTATTATTATTATTATTATTATTATTATTATTATTATTATCATTATTTATTATTATTATCATTATTATCATTATTATTACCATTATTATTATTATTGTTATCATTAATTTATTAAAATTTGTTATAATATAAAAATCTGTTTTTTAAAATAAATAACATTAACATCTTTTCCAAATTAATATGAAAACCTATTATTTTTAAAAAAAACTTTTTTTTAGATAAATTTAAAATAATAACTAAAATCTTTTTTTTAAAATAATAACTAGAACCGTTATTTATTTTATTTTATTATTGTTCAATTCAAATTTCATTATCATATTGTATCTGCTCCTCTCATGTAACCTCGCGAACTTAACAATCGCTCTTTAAATTCTGCCTTTAAATTTCTGCTTGCATGGTTTAAATTATGACATTATCTCTCTGTTTGCATGATTCAATTATCTCACGCGTTTACTATTATTTCTGTCACATTGCACACATCCGAAGGTTAGGTCTAACTGTTTGGCCGCCGCGCCAATAGTCCGTAAAACTTCACACATTCAATTTCAAATCCTCAAAACTACAAACTACAAACCCTAATTTTCACAAATGCCTCGCCGCAGGAAAAATTACAATTTTACCCTTAGCATTAGGTCAAAGAGCCGCCGCGCTCATTTTAGGGTTTCCCGCCGTGGAATCCCTAATTTAACCCTAATTACAACTTAACATTTCAACGTAGAGATTTGGAGTTTCTACACTCCACGTAAGCGTGTCCTTAAGATGCGTTTATTCCCCTTGAGACCTTGACCACAGTCAAGAAGTTTCTAACCTCCCTATTGAGGGGAACTACGATTACTCTGATTCCACTCCCGTAAGGATACGTAGGCACAAGATGCGATGTCTTGCCGAGTAAACTTAGAATTAACCCCCTTTATTATTTATTATTGCTTATTTATATTTTATTTATCTTTGCTATTTAATTATTTTGCTTATTATTTTGTAATTGTTTCTTGGATGTAAAGTTGTTTAATTATTTAATTATTATTATGGTTAGTAATTAGGGAGTGTAACAACATGTATGTAATATTAAAATAAATTTAGATCACTTTTAAATAAAGATAATTAAAATAAACACGTCACACACGTAAGTCGATTTTAATCGCCGTCTCACTTCCTAAGGATATCCCTCAAGTTGCCTACGAATAATGGTTAAGTGGGGTGTATAAAGCAAGTCCCTCAAATAAAAAAATCATCAAAGTCCCTTATGGTTGCCTTTACGAATCAAGTCCCTTTCGAAAAATGATGATGGTCCCTTATATGTGCTTATTACATCCCACAATGGCCTTCAAAGTCAAATTGTCCCTCACATACCCCTTAACATCCAAAGTAAGGACTACCTACTCCATTATAGTAGGGATAGTCTTACTAAAGGAAAGAATGAAGAATAAGAAAGACCTTTAAACATTAGGGTAGGTTACTCCTAGGTGCTTGCTCACTTCAAAATTGTTTCGCACTTAAACAAATTTTCAACAAGTTTTCAAACAAGTTCTTAACACATCCTTACATGGATTATTTATTAACTATTCTGAAAATTTTCTATTCACACACTACAATTTCAAAACAATTCAAAAGTGAGCTTAAGTACCTAAGAGCCCATGGATAACCATGGATGAAAAGGATGCTAATACCTTCCCTTTTCATAACCTACCCCCCGGACCCAAAATATTCTCTAAGGTCTTTCCTGTTCTTTTATAACCTTTCCTTATGGATAAAATAAAAGTCGGTGGCGACTCTTGCTATCCGCAACATTGTTTAAAGTCAGTTCACCGGGTTACACCAGCGAAGGAGACCAAAACACCATTGTCCCAAGTCTGGTACCATTCGCTACGAACTCGCCTAGCGAGCTGCTAGCGAGTCGTTCGCTACGTGCTCGCCTAGCGAGCTGCTAGCGAGTCGCCTGCGAACAACAACATTCAGTTCTGTTCCAACTCTTCCAAACTCACCGAAATCACCCGATGAAATCCAATGTTATTCCAATAGCCTTAGCCTAACATATATCGACTAATATACGGTATCTAAACACGATTCTAACCGTTAAAAAAACGATTTCTATCGATTAATCCAACTTCGACCTAAAAATGGAAAGTATGGAAAACTACCAAATGATTCTAATCTACCACATATATGACCTTATACATTATTAAGATGATAAGCATTCTCACCCTTACCTGATTAATTGCAAGCTTTGGTTGATCTTGATGATTTTCGAAGTTTCCTCTTCTTTCTCCTCTTTTTCTCTTCTCCTTCTTTCTTTCTCTTTTCTTTCCTCCCTTTCTTTTCTTCTATTTTCTTTCTATTTCTATTCTTTATATTTCTTTCCATTCTATTTCCTCCAATACACCTATTATTCCAATCAATTTCCATAACCTATCCACTTAACCATTAATTGAGACTGTCCGAAACATTTCCCACTAAACTTTCCAAAACTCTAGAAATGATAAAATAGCATAATATGTAGACTTAACATATTATCACACTATCCCATAATTAAAATAATTCCAATAACTAAATTAATTAGTTAAACCGAAATTGGGTTGTTACAACTCTCCCCCACTTTAGGAATTTTCGTCCTCGAAAATGTCACCTGATTCCAATAATTCTAGATGCGACTCTCGCATCCTAATCCCCCAGATTACCTTCTCCAAAGGAATCCTTTTACATCGAAGTTGCTTCTCGTTCATCAACCCGAACCAACAATACCTTAACAGTCAAATCATTTCTCCTGAATCAATGTACCTCCTCAGTTTAGACACATGAACATATCCTGTAATTTCCACAAGCGACAGCGGTTCGACAGTCTAACAAAACACAGTGGGTGTTTCCCGAGACCTCAAGCTCGACCGACACCAGTTACTATCGTAACTCTCAAAACACATCTTTCCTTGGATCCTCTTGACTTTTTCAGTCGTCTCATGCACAAATCCCAGGTCCAAGTACAACGCTCTTGCCTGAATCATACTAATGCAAGGAGTCCTACACCCTCTGCCATACAAGGTTTCAGATTCACATCTGGCTCAATATTTCGAAGATACAACATACAAGCTTTATCACCTCAGCGATATTCCTTACAACCAGTTCCAACCTAGAATGACTAATCCTCATCAACAGGAAAAGGGTCAATCCATTTATTCAACCCTGAATCTTTCAACTGAAATCACATTCCTCATTGTATCCTTATCTTCCAGAACTGTGAGAAAAAGCTTGGACTTTGCTAAGACAACATCCTTTGTGGCAGCTTCACCCCTTAAAGCCATATGGTTTAACAAATCATTATGCGAAGGTTTAACTTCATAGTAACTAGAATCCTTATTCTTACTCAAGCTATCCCACACAGATTTTGCTGATGTTTCTGGATTCTTCTTCACAAAATGCATGAAGTAAACAGTGATCAAAATAGTCCTTATGGTATCCCCGTAGCTCTTCCTTGGCTCTTGAAGTTTGATCCCTTTACCATCCCTCGATAGCACTGATATCTCAGGCTTGACATTGGAAAGAAGATCAAACCTCCATGCTATAACTTGCATAAAAATTTTCTTCAGCCCATTATCGGCATTACCGTGCAAAACACCTTAAGTTTTCAAGGTCATCACTCGCCTCAAACCTTTACGGAACAATCGAAGCTCTTAACCTTCGGCACTAACACACAACAGCAACCAACTCTAAGTCAATCTTCAGATAACTTTTCTTGTACCTCTTATTCGCCTTAAAACACACTTAGAACTTTGTTGGTGTGCATTTACGCATCTCCCCAGCGTGTCACCAAGGCATTATGAAACGCAACATATGTTTTGGTCAGGTTCGACAAAACCAACACACAGATTGTTGACAGTCCTTCTCCAAACTCCTCGAACCTCTTCACAATAACGTAACACTGGCTTCCCTTCCAACACGGATAACATTAGCTCCCGATGTTCAACAATACACCGAGCTACTGTTCTACACTTGTAGCACCCTGGAGAACCACAAGTTCTCCCCCACTTGGATCATTCTTACTTCTGCAGACAATGGTTAAACAACAAACACGTACCGACAATGTCTTCACACACATGTCGCGTACAAGGGAACAACCAACATTAGACACTTGGCCGGATGGACCGACCTGCTCTGATACCACTTTGTAACGCCCCCATTCTATACCCCAAAATAATCACATATCAAATCATATAGTCACGAATATAAGTATTTTATTTTTCATCAGAGTATATTTACATCAAGGTATAAAAGAAGTGCGTCACAATACCCACGAAACGACCACATGAATATTAAGGTTTAAAAAGAATTAACTCAAAAGGGGTAAATCTCAACTAAAAATAAACGCATGATTCTTCGAAATTACATATTCATGTTTTCTCTTAAAGCGGAAGACTAAAACATATATATATTCACTTAAGACATGACAAAACGTAATTACATGTCATCTGGTTGTTCACAACTTCATTCATATACAAACAAAACATCAAAAGACATTCTACAAGCCTATCTACCCAAAGTTACATATCAGAGCGACCGACACGAGGGAAAAGAACTATACTCCAAAGGAAACCTCCAGCGGATCCTAATCTGCAATGCCTCGTAGGGCATTATAAAACAACAGAAGGGTGAGAAACATATCATAATAATCAAGGCATGATATATATATATATATATATATATATATATATATATATATATATATATATATATATATATATATATATATATATATATATATATATATATATATATATATATATATATATATATATATATATATATATATATATATATATATATATATATATATATATATATATATATATATGTATAAGTACTAAATGCCTATACTTCATACTTATTCACTACAATGCATAACCATAGATTCTCACCGCATCAAATACACATAGACATAATCGCTCACACTCAATCGTCTATTCATCGGTTAATATCTTTCACATTTATTTATTTGTTAACGCATCTCATCAATTCCTGCACATAGGCATATTTACATATGACAATCGCGATCATACCATGCGATTCATATTAGACTCATCACTACCCTCAATCCTTTTTCCGGACTATGGGTACGTCGCTTATGCTCTACCGGGAACAACGTCTCGGCCATTCTACCCCGGTAACTACCTCACTAAGAACGACGCATCGCCGTTCTACCCTAGTGAGTAGAATCTCTCTACATACACATCGACCTCATTCTCATATTGACTAGACGCAATAAATATATATATATATATATATATATATATATATATATATATATATATATATATATATATATATATATATATATATATATATATATATATATATATATATATATATATATATATATATATATATATATATATATATATATATATATATATATATATATATATATATATATATATATATATATATATATATATATATATACATACCCTAATACCTTCTCAATGTAATATTTCCAATTCATCATATGGAGATGATAATGAACTCATAGAGACCGACACCTCGATCCTATGCAGCTACAACCACGGTACCGACTCATTCATCCGTCAGATTCTCTTAGAATTCACTCCTCTCGCACTTATGCGGTTACACTATAACTCATCAGATTTTCCTAGGAATCAAATATAACCATCGCATCAAGCGAGGTTCTGCAGATCCTACACGGAATCAAATATAACCATCGCATCAAGCGAGGTTCTGTAGATCCTACACGGGATCAAATATAACCATCGCATCAAGCGAGGTTCTACAGATCCTACACGGGATCAAATATAACCATCGCATCAAGCGAGGTTCTGCAGATCCTACACGGGATCAAATATAACCATCGCATCAAGCGAGGTTCTGCAGATCCTACGCGGGATCAAATATAACCATCGCATCAAGCGAGGTTCTGCAGATCCTACACGGGATCAAATATAACCATCGCATCAAGCGAGGTTCTACAGATCCTACACGGGATCAAATATAACCATCGCATCAAGCGAGGTTCTGCAGATCCTACACGGGATCAAATATAACCATCGCATCAAGCGAGGTTCTGCAGATCCTACACGGGATCGAATATAACCATCGCATCAAGCGAGGTTCTGCAGATCCTACATGGGATCAAATAACACAAATGCATACATATTCGCAAATATATTATCATGCATTCACAATGTGTATTATATTCATCATTCATTACAATTGCCATGCATTTTTATTCAATTCTAAACAATGCATAATTTGCCCAAAGGCCACGATTCAAAATCACAGTCATACACTAGGATTCACGCCTTACGGCTACCCACAGCACATCCCAAACTAGCATATAAGCTATTAAGTTAAAGAAGGGTCGGTCGCAACCGAAACCCCAAGCCACGACGGCACCACGCGACAGGGAAAATTCATCCTGTTACGTTTGCTACACGCTCGCCTAGCGAGCTGCTAGCGAACGTTCGCCACCTTCTCGCCTAGCTAACTGCTAGCGAGCAAGAACAGAAGCTGCATACTTCGTTCGCTACCTCGTTCGCCACAGCGAACCCCGAGCGAGTCATTTGCTACTCGATTCGCTGCCAGCGAAGGAGACCAAAACACCACTGTCCCAAGTCTGGGACCATTCGCTACGAACTCGCCTAGCGAGCTGCTAGCGAGTCGTTCGCTGCGTGCTCGCCTAGCGAGCTGCTAGCGAGTCGCCTGCAAACAGCAACATTCAGTTCTGTTCCAACTCTTCCAAACTCACCGAAATCACCCGATGAAATCCAATGTTATTCCAATAGCCTTAGCCTAACATATATCGACTAATATACGGTATCTAAACACGATTCTAACCGTTAAAAAAACGATTTCTGTCGATTAATCCAACTTCGACCTAAAAATGGAAAGTATGGAAAACTACCAAACGATTCTAATCTACCACATATATGACCTTATACATTATTAAGATGATAAGCATTCTCACCCTTACCTGATTAATTGCAAGCTTTGGTTGATCTTGATGATTTTCGAAGTTTCCTCTTCTTTCTCCTCTTTTTCTCTTCTCCTTCTTTCTTTCTCTTTTCTTTCCTCCCTTTCTTTTCTTCTCTTTTCTTTCTATTTCTATTCTTTATATTTCTTTCCATTCTATTTCCTCCAATACACCTATTATTCCAATCAATTTCCATAACCTATCCACTTAACCATTAATTGAGACTGTCCGAAATATTTCCCACTAAACTTTCCAAAACTCTACAAATGATAAAATAGCATAATATGTAGACTTAACATATTATCACACTATCCCATAATTAAAATAATTCCAATAATTAAATTAATTAGTTAAACCGAAATTGGGTTGTTACATTCATCCCTTGAAACTGTCACAACTTTATTTCCAAATAACTGTTTACCTACTATTTTTTCAACAACATTAGATTTTAGGAGGCCAATGGATTGAACGTTGGACAAATATTCAGTACAAAACTCAATAGTTTCTTCAACAATGTATCGTTCAACAATACATCCCTCTGGTCGGCTTCGGTTTTTCACATACCCTTTCAATATTTTCATATAACGTTCAACAGGGTACACCCATCTCATATAAGCTGGTCCACACAATTGTGTCTCTTTCACAAGATGGACAACTAGATGTACCATTATGTCAAAAAATGATGGAGGAAAATACATTTCAAGCTCACACAAAGTAATAACTATTTCTTTTTGCAATGTTGGTAAGATCGCAGGATCGATCACCTTACTACAAATTGACCTGGAAAAAAAACACAATTTAGTTATTGCGCCACTCACTTTTTCTAGAAAAATAGAACGTATACCTATTGGTAGAAAGTGTTCCATTATAACATGGCAATCATGTGTCTTTAAACTCTTTAACTTGAGGTCTTTCATAGAAACAAGTCTTCTAATATCTAAAGAGTATCCTTCTGGAACTTTAACTTCACTCAGAAACTTACACAATATCTTTTTCTCCTTTCTAGATAAAGTATAAGCAGCAGGTGGTAGATATGTGCGATTTTCTTTCTTCAAGGGTCCTAATGCATTTAGTATTCCCATTGTTACCAAGCCCTTTCTTGCTTTAAGGCCATCCTTAGACTTTCCTTGTATATTGAGTAACGTACCAATAACACTTTCAAATACAATTTTTTCAATATGCATAACATCAAGAAAATGTCTTACATACAACGACTTCCAATACGACAACTCAAAAAAAATGACCTCTTCTTCCACCCACGCGTGACAAGCGTATGAGCAAAAGGCTTGCCAAACTGAGTACTCACATATTTCACCTTTTCAAAAATTTGTTCGCTGGTCAATGTAGGTGGAACTCTACGTTGTTCTGAATTTCCATTAAATGCTTTTCTCCACCCACGGTAGTGATGATTAGAATTTAAGAATCTACGATGACCAAGAAAGACATTATTCTGACCAAATTCCAACCGCGTCCAATCTGTGTTTTCTTCACAGATAGGACACGCACATTGACCTTTAATGCTATACCCCGATAGATTTTCGTATGCTGGAAAATCATTAATTGTGCCAAACAACATCGCCCTCAAATTGAAACTTTCTTTCCTATATCCATCATAAACCTCCACACCGTTCTCCCACAAACTTTTTAAGTCTTCGATTAAAGGTGTGAAGTATACGTCTATGTCATTCCCTGGTTGTTTCGGGCCATAAATTAACATAGATAACATCAAGTACTTACGCTTCATACATAGCCATGGAGGTATGTTATAAATCATAATAATTACAGGCCAGGTGGAATGTGAGATACTTTGCAGACCATGCAGATTCATTCCATCAGTCGATAATGCCAAGCGAAGGTTTCTAGCTTCTTCTCCAAAACCAGGATACTCATTATCAATTTTCATCCACTGTGGTGAATCTGCCGGATGTCGATACTTCCCATCTATAATTCTATCATCTGCATGCCAAGTCAGGTGTTTTGCATCTGTTTCACTATGAAACATGCGTCTAAATCTCGGAATTATAGGAAAATACCATAAAACTTTTGCTGGTGACAACTTTTTCTTATACCGAGATACACCGCATTTAGGACACTCGTTTAATGATGCATATTCATTTTGAAACAAAATGCAATCATTTGGACAAGCATGTATCTTATCATAGCTCATGCCAATAGAGCATAACATTTTTTTAGCTTCATATGTTCGATTGGGAAGAATAGTATCCTCCGGAAGCACCTCTTGAAGTAGGGCTAACAACTCTGTGAAACTTTTATCCGACCATCCATTACCCGCCTTTAAGTTGTACAATTTTAATACCGCAGACAATCTTGTGAATGTAGTGCAACCTTTATACAACGGTTTCTCTGCATCACTTACCAACCTCTCAAACATCTTGGGACAATCTTGAAGATCTTCTTCAAGTGCTTCTGCAATCTCTTCGACTCGATCACAATCATGTGTATCTCTGTCATTGTCCTTTGAATCATAGGTCGTATTATTCCCGGGTTCGACATTCTCGTTACTTATCTCACCATGTAATGTCCAACATGTATAACTTCGATCAATTCCATGTCTCATTAAATGAGATTCCAACTGAACAACGTCAATTCGACTCCCATAACAGCAACCTAAGCAAGGACATGTGATCCTACTGGGGTCTTTGGCGTTTTCAACAGCAAACTTAACGAATTTCGATACCCCATTCTCGTACTCTTTAGACAATCGATTGGAAGACATCCATTTTTTATCCATACTAATTGAGTAGTCTAAACTAAACTAAGAAAGTTAAACAAATACAAAGAATACCTATAAAAGAAATCAATAACTTCTAAGAAAGCTACAAAATAGGATGCTTGAAAACGATCACAACCTTGCTCTTCACAGGTAACCCCTATAACAGACAAAATTAATAACATCATCAACATTAAATAATTCTTGAAACATCAATTGTTGATAAAAACTTGCAATAAAATAAATAAATTTACAATTTATATGGCTAAAGAGGTCATGAGTGAATATTACTTGGATACTAACTTTTCATTATTAAATTTAAAATTATGATAACCCCAAATATTTTAGTAAATTTAAAATTATGGTTGAGTTTATATTTATCTAAAACTTTATAGATTTCAAGGTTACAAATGGCAATATTATCTAATAACCTCAAACATTTACAAATTTCACCCTCATTTACCATTGTAAACTGTAAATCAAAAACATATTTTCGACTATAACACTTCACAAATAGTTGTCTATTTTCGAATTCAATAAATAAACTGCTTAGTACAAAAAACAAATTTCATTTACATATTTTCTTATCATTTTAAGACTCCGCTCACCAGTACAAAGAAACAAAGGCATCATAAGAACATGCACTATGCCAAAATATGAATCAAACGCCCCAAATAAAATCATCATGAACAAAAAGACAACAAAATAATAATATAGATAAGGTAGTGCAAAAACAAAGCATAAAACAACAAACATGTGTTTGGTCTATTCATAAAAAGAACAAACAAAAACGTTTTAAAAAACATGGCCACATTCTAAAGAAACTTCTCAAAGCAATTGTTAAAAATACATAAGAACACATTATATTCAAAAAAGTAAATTCATTGTGGCATTTCAACAAACACTTTGTATACAAAACTCATTGTGGCATTTCAACAAACACCTTGTATACTGCTAGATATAATGAAAGTTAACATAAGTAAATTCATTGTGGCATTTCAACAAACACCTTGTATACAAAACTCAAGCCAATATCAAAAGAGTAATTCTCATCAACGGTATCAACAAAAACAAGTCAATAACTCAGAAAAGAAGTAACACTAACATCATATAATCCAGAAAAATGAAATACTAAGACAATAATCCAGAAAAATGCAAAATGAAAAACTTCAAATACCGTAACAATGCGGAAATGCGCTACAAAGGATGCTGTCGAAAACGGACGGTCAAATGGAGGAGAAATGCAACACAGGCTGAACGGAGGAGGGCGACAGAGGCGCGGCAGTCAGACGGAGGAGGGCGACGGTCGTGGTGAATAGGGTTTTGGTTCGCAGAGAGGAGCAATAAATAATGAAGAACGCGCGAGCACTGTTATGTTTCTTTACAAAATTCTGTGATATTTTAATTTAATTCTAATAACACCTATGGCAGCGCTTTTAATGACCTACATCAGCGCTTGTAAAAGTGCTTTCTTTGCAAAAACATATAGCAGCGCTTTAGAACGAAAGCGCTTTCTTTGCAACAACCTACATCAGCGCTTTCTTAGGACCACCCTATAGCAGCGCTTTAAAAAAGCGCTGTCTTAGGCCATACATTTAGCAGCGCTTTTAAAAAAGCGTTGTCTTAGGTATGCTGTTTTTTTTTCTTTTTTTTTAATTACTCTTTAGCAGCGCTTTTTCTAAAAGCGCTGTCTTTGTATGCGCTGCTAAAAGTCAATTTTGGCATAGTGAAGATTATGAGAAATTTCAAAAGTTGTTTATAAATCATAACCATTGATTTTGTATACCAAAATAATATGTCATTCCATCTCAAATAAAGAGTTGTTTATAATGTTATCTATTTATTAAAATTAATTACCATCAAAATTTATAATATATATTTTTATTTTAAAAAATTTGTACTAATAAAAAAGCATATTTGTAATTAACAAATATTAAAAAAATAGAAACTACCTCATTTTACCACCTCATTTATTGTTATACTTTATACTTTTAATTTTTTCACTTTTCATTTTCTTTTCTTAATTTAAAATTTAAATATATCCCATTTTTTTCTCACACTTCCTCACTTTTATTTTAATTTTCTATTTGTCCATATTCTTTTTCTTATTTTATTTTTTAAATAAAATTTTTTGAACCACTTTTTAATTTAATAAAAAAGAACACAATAAATTATTGAATTTTTAAAACACAAAATTTATCTAAAATAAAAACATAATTATTTTATAATTATTATATATATAAACTATTCATAATTTATATGATTATTGTTCGTTTTATAATTAAGTAACTCATTTGAATTTGACACGTATATCTAAATATATTTTATATTGTATCGAATTGGATAACACTCAGTAACAATGCACACAACTAATTTTCAATTTCACGGGTCACAATCAGAATAATATTTATTTTATTTTAATTAACAATTGTCTTTATTTGAGAGACAAAATTTTTATTTTTAAATGTGAATATTTTTTTTCTTTCTCCATGTCATGTATCTCTTTTTTTATATGATTATTTAATATAATTGAATTTGCATGATTCTTCATTTTACAATTAAATAACACATTATAAATTGATATGTGTTTCTAAAAATATTTATATCGTATCAAATTAAATATCATTCAATAATGATGCACACCACTGACTTCCATTTCACTGGTCACTATTAAGATGCTATATATTTTATTTTAATCAACAATTGTCTTTAATTGAGAGATAAATTATTAATTTTTAAATATAAAAAAAAATTCTCCAATTTTTTTTATTTATTTCAAATTTGCACATATATCTAAATATATTTTATATTGTATTAAATAAAATTTATTCCGTGTAAATGCACAAATATCTACCTAATTTTGATTCAGTTTTATAAAAAGAGTTTGAATCAAATTTTGAATTTTTTAAAGTCAAATCAAATTAGTAAGATATATTTTAATGAGCATAATCTATTGACATCAAATGTAAGTTTAAAAAATTTACACTAAATCCCAACCATTAATAGGACTGAATATTAAACAAAAAAACATTATTATTTTTTCCCTAAAAAATAAGCTATTAATATGACCGAGTAATTTATTCTTATTAATGATAGAGTGCGTGACTCTATTTTAATACTTTTTTTTATTATTTATTAATAAGATATATATTATTTATTATTTATTTTTATTTTTTTTTAAAATTTATTAATTTAACTTAATCTGTTTATTTTACTTTTTCAAACATATTGTATATTATAATTCTTAGTATATGATGTTTTACATGCAATTATTACTTAGTTTATCTTTATAATCTTAATAATAATAATAATCATGCTAGCACATGCTATAAAGATACACATTAAGTATTTCAAAAATAATAGTTTTGTTTTAGATAAAACAATTTTAAATAAAAATAAATATTTAATTATTAATTAAAATTGTAATTTTATACTTTATTTAGTTAATACCCTAGTGAGTAAAAAAATTCCACATTATTAAAAAGTTGAAGGTGAATTAATTACATAAATTTAAAACTTAGTGGACCAAAATTACAAAATTATAAATATAAGGACTAGATATGCAATTAAACCTAAACTTAAAATAGTCTCAATTTGGTTTCATTGTTGTTGTTTTGTTTGATATTTGAAAAGACATAACAAAAACAAAACAAAGCAACCAAAAATAAGGTTTAATTTCGGCCAAAGCAGCGTTTCTCCGGGTCCACCGTAGCTGAGCTGAGCTGAGCCACTTCTCCGACGAACTCCTTCTCTCTTCTTCCTCTCACACCAGGTTCTTCTCTCTCTCTTTGGCTCTTCTTTTTCATACCATCTTTTTTTTTTTGAAAAAATTGTAAGTTTCGGTTGAGATTCGTGGATTATTTTGGATCTGTGTTGTTTAGTTTCGGTTGAATTTTGATGGGTTTGTTCCCTTTTCAGTTTTTGTTGTTTTGGTTCATGGCTTTTAGGTTTTGGTTTTCATGTTTGTGTTGGTTTTTGAGTTTGTTGAGGACCGTACATGTAGTTGTTGATAATTCTGATTGGAATTTTTGTCTAGGTATCTCTTCTACTAAAAAAAGTTATTTTTTTAGCTTTTGCTTTTAGTTTCGTTAAAGGGTTTTTTCTAGAAGCTGTTCTTAGTTATTTTTTGAAGTCTTAAGTTGGGTAAGCTCAAAGCATCAATTGTAACTTTTGACTTTTTACTCTATATGCTATTTTTACATTAAGGAGCTACTGTGATTGAATAGTGTGAGTTTGATTGTTATTGTTTTTGCAGATCAGCTGTTGTAGAGGGAAGAAGGGAGTCTTGTTGAGGTTAAACATTTGTTTTATGAGTTTTGTGTTAATTGCTTCTTTAGTGTTCTTCTAATTCATGACGTTCCGTGCTTTACGATTATAGTAATCATCTTTGTCAAATATCAACCCAACTTCTTCGTGGATTTGACCTATAGTGCAGTTTTTGGTAGGTGACAGTGTAATCAAGAAGCTCAAGTTTGACATTTATTTTGTCGAAGTAGTTGTCCCTATCATCTGAAGAAGATCTTTAACAAAGACGATTCTTTGGGTAAATTGCCTGTTACTAGGTTTTGTTGAGTGATAACAAAATCATTATGGCTGTTGCCGAGAGCGGCTGCAGCAGTAGCAAAGGCTCGACTTCATTCAATTGTTACAAAGTAGCAAACTTGACCGAAACCATATTGAATGCGAAGCAAACTTCTAATTTGAAAGATCGATACATTCTCGGGGAACAGTTGGGCTGGGGACAATTTGGTGTCATTAGAACATGCTCCGACAAAAAGACCGGAGAGGTTTTGGCATGCAAATCAATTGCTAAAGATAGGTTGGTGACTTCGGATGATATGCAAAGTGTTAAACTTGAGATCGAGATCATGGCAAAGTTGTCTGGGCACCCGAATGTTGTAGATCTTAAGGCAGTTTATGAAGAGGAAGATTTTGTTCATTTGGTGATGGAGCTTTGTGCTGGAGGCGAGCTGTTTCACCTGTTAGAGAAGCATGGGAGGTTTTCTGAATCTGAAGGCATGGTTCTCTTTAGACATCTCATGCAGATGGTTTTATACTGTCACGAAAACGGCGTCGTTCACCGAGATTTGAAGCCTGAAAACATTCTCTTAGCAACTAAATCCTTCTCGTCTCCAATTAAATTGGCTGACTTTGGCCTTGCGACCTACATTAAGCCCGGTACTTGCTTTATTTGCGCTTACCTTGCAAACATTATTCTTCTATAATGCGCGGTTTTCATCTTCGAATATTTGGGTTTGTTTAAACAGGAGAGAGTTTGCATGGTTTAGTCGGAAGTCCATTTTATATAGCTCCAGAAGTATTGGCAGGTGCATATAACCAGGCTGCGGATATTTGGAGTGCGGGGGTTATTCTTTACATTCTGTTGAGTGGGATGCCGCCGTTTTGGGGGAAGACAAAGTCGCGAATATTCGAAGCTGTCAAGGCTGCTGATTTGAGGTTCCCATCTGAACCTTGGAATCGGATCTCAGTATCTGCTAAGGATTTAATAAGGCGAATGCTTTGCATAGAACCTTCTCAAAGGCTCACTGCTCAAGAGGTTTTGGGTATGTTACATGTGTTTTTCTTTTCCTGTTCATGCCTATTTGCCGAAGCGATTTGATTCATATTCATAATTGTAGGTGTCCATGGAATGAAAATGAAATATTTGAGAGCTGTTGAAACATTATAATGACAGTTCAATTGAGATGTAGATTATTACTCAATGATTGAATATAATAAAGAATATTGATTTGCTGTTGGTTACAAAAAAAGTAAATATAATCTTTATTTTTTAATAATTTTTATACCAACTTTTCCGTTATAGAACATTGCTGGATGGAAAGCGATCCAACGAATCTGGAACAACCAAGTGAAAATAGAGTCGAAAGTTGCGAAGAGTGGCATGTCGGCGGCGGCTCATTCTCTGCCTCATTTATGTCCAGAAATAATGACATCAGTTTTGGCGCTAGTTCGCCTACATGCGATGCTCAATCACCTACGTTCACATGCAAATCATCGTTTTCTTCCATTTTCGTGGAACCGGTTACACCTTTTTCTGCTTCTGGCGGGTTTTCATTTCGAAGTTCGGGAGGTCCCATTGGTTTGGAATTTTCTACACCTGTTTCCTCTATGCCTAGCTTTGCATTTCTCAGCCCTAGTTCGGTTGTCGAGCAAAAGAATCTTATATTCGAGTTCGATTCTAACACATCAGAAGTAAATGCAATTGCGAAAGGTGTGTATAGAGTTTTTCGTTTAAATGAATATTTACTATTATTGGTTCTTTTTTAGCTTATTATGTGATAAATATACTATTGCTTCTACTACCAGATTCTCCTCTTCGCCTTGGAAATGATGTTAAAGAAAGGGATCGCAAGCCTGTAGAGACGAAAAGGGCATGCGGAACAAATTGTAACCGGACATTAGGATTCCACAGCAAGAGAAACCGGACAATTGGACTTGGCGAGTGTGAGCAACTTGATCTTGTGGTGACCGAATCCGTCATTCGATGGTTATCGTGCACACAACTTCCTACATCACCAAAATCATCTCTTGTCTGTTGAAAGGATATAGGATATATTTCTGGACAAACTGATGTGAATTTTGCCTGTCTAACACATTGTACATCTTTCGTAAGTTTGCATTGTTAGTCGTCGTCTTCTGGTTTGTGCGAGTTGCGGTTTAGCGTGTTTCTAATCTTGTTGTGGTTCTAATTGGTCACTGTTATTGCGATCTGTTTCATTTGTCTTCTCATGTTAATAACTATCATGAGTGAGTTACGAGAATTTCGCCAAAATTGTATCTTGATGGTAATCAAATGTTACTTTGGTGTAATTGGAATGTTTGGGAATGAACTGTAAATTAATGTGTATTGTATGTATGATTCAAATTTTAGTACTTGCAGCAGAAGTGATATGACAAAATGCAGTAGACTTCACAATGCCTGTTTATTATTCATAACTAACAGTTCGAGTGTTGATGTTCAATTTAGCTGAGTTACAATTTGCAGACTTAACTTACCAAATTATGATTGACTCATTGACACACATGGTTGAGTCTAGTAGAATTCAATTTCTCACAATTAGTAATGATTGGGATTCAATTAGTCTTAATTGTAATTATGTTGTTTCCTAGTATGTACAACTAAATTTGCATATGAATAAATAGCATATGAGATCATACTTATAACATGGTATCAGAGACTATCGGTTGTACCATGGACTGTCCATCGTTAATATTCACGTACTAAGTTCAAAACAATGTTGGGCGTGAGGGATGTATACGGAAAATTTTAAATTCCACATTGATTAGATATAGAGACACTAAAGGATTTATATAGAGTGACAAAACTATAATATTTATTCACAAATTCACTCGTTCCCTTGATTGTTCATCGGTCCTCTTTATTGATAATTTTGTTTATGTCTAGGATTGACGTACAAGACGGACGATTGGAACATGCAGTGGGTTTGAAGAATTATATCATTTATCTCTATCGGTGGTATGTGTTTCTATTGCTTCTCAAAGCCTTACCCGTCAATGTTTGGGTCACCTTAACCTTAATAAAATGTGTTTTTTTTGTTCCTAGTTATTTTTAAGCTTTTGTCATTTGAGTGACAACCGTGTCAATTGGACAAACATACCTAACAAATATCATGGGCGGAGAAGTGTTCATCATCAAAATATATGGAATAATCTCTCTTCAATGACTCTAGTGTGCTTCGAAATTGCCCTTTGAATGACCTTAAACATCACTTTCTATCTTTGATTTGAAATCCTTGAAAAAGTGGCCAAAAGATGTTTTAAATAGAAAAAAGCGTGTCAGCTGAAAAAGCAGCATCGCGTCTACGACAATCTGTATCGCGCTGTGATACAAGCCCCATCGCTCTGCAATGTAATGCAACACGCGTGAGAATTTCAATGGCAAAACACACGTTTTTCTCCTTTTTCTTCACAATTTTCACTAAGTCTTTGTATATTGCTTGTATTGTCTTTTTTGCTCAATTCTTCACATTTTAATATGTTTTCTTTTATCATTCTTCTTTCGAATTTATCGAAATTCTTCCTAAAAATCACGTAATGACGACTGTCGTCATTCTTTTACTTCACCACAATGTCCCTTTTTGGGGTGATGTCATTCTCACAACTTGTCACCTTATTAATTGAATGCCTTCATCGGTCTTTCAAGTTCAGATTTCATATTTTATCTTAAACCTGCAATATGATCTCTACCCATTTCCTCTCTGCGTATTTGTTTGCACATGCTTTGTTCATGACCTCAATCCAAAAAAAGACAAACTTTATGTCAAATCTCTCAAATGTATTTTTCTAGGTTACTTACGTATACAAAAAAATATATCGTTGTTTTTGTCCCTAACTTCAACGATACGTTATTTTTTTCGATGTTATATTCTTTAAAACTTTCTCATTCATCTCTGCCTCTGTATCACCTGATGAGAATTATACTTCAGATGTTTGAGATATCCCTTCCATCATTCTCACACCCATTGCAATCCCTACACCTCAAATGCAGGTCTACCAGTGACGTATACTTCGTCCATTAAAGGTAAGAGATGATATTGATCCGCTATCACCATCTCCTACTCTAACAACTCCTCAAGTTACGTCACCTGAACTTGAACTTCCAATAGAATTACGAAAAAGTATTCAGTCCTGTCATCCTAATCCTAAATATCCTCGTGTTTTAAATTATGGTTGTCTCTCTACTTCTTATGTCTCTTTTGTTCCTACTTTGAATTATGTGTTTATTCCTAAGTCTACATGCGAAGTTAGGACTGGTCTCAATTGGTGCCAGACGAGGTGGAAGAAATTGTTGAATTGCATTCAAATGACACTTGGGACATTGTTACTTTACCTTCGGATAAAACTATAGTGGAATGTCTATGAGTTTATACAGTGAAAGTTGGACTAAATGGTCAGATTGATTGTTTCAAAGCCAGTTTGGTGGCCAATAGATAAACACAGATATTTGGTCTTGACTATGATTGAACTTTTTCTTCGGTGGCCAATATCAGCTTAGTTACCACTTTCTTGCAACAATTGTCATTCATCATTGACCGCTTCATCAGTTGGACATTAAAAATGTCTTTTTACACGGAGAATTTGAGGAGGAAATTTATATGGATCAACCTTTAGGTTTTACTATTCTTGACAATTCTAGACTTATTTGTCGGCTTCGTCGTTCTCTTTATGGTTTAAAAGAGTCCCCACATGCCCGGTTTGGTCGTTTCAGCTCTGCCTTGATACAATTTGATATGACTATATGTGAAGCATATCACTTTATTTTCTTCCTTCACTCCTCTAACGGTCGACATATCTTTCTTGTTGTCTATGTTGACGACATTGTTATCACTAGAGACGATACTAAGTGTATCCACTGTCTCAAAACTCATATTTTCAAAAAAAATTAGATAAAAGACTTGGATTTACTCAAATACTTCTTAGGCATTAAAGTTGTCAAATCCTCATCAGACATTAATTTCAACCAACGCAAGTATGCATTAGACATCCTCAGTGAAACTGGTATGCTTGATTGTCGTCCCATTGATACTCCTATGGACCTCAATGTCAAGCTTCTTCTGGGTCATGGGGAGCCATTGAAATACTCAGGAAGATATCGACGTCTGTGGGTAGAATTAATTATCTTACAATCACCATACCATATATTACATTTGTAGTAAGCATACCAAACGTTTCTTCCAAGTGATTTTTAAGGGCGAAAATCTTTTAAGTGAAGGAGAGTTGTAATACCCTAATTTTTAATTTTAATATTTTTAATATTATTTAATTTATAATTATTTGAGTTTTGATATGTTTTTATTTAATTAAATAAGTATTATTCATTTATTGGGTGGTCGAGTTTTTATTAAGAATATTAGAATAATGTGAGAATAATTAGTTTGGGGTGAAAATAGAATTTAATTAAAATTATGGAAGAAAATGGTTGAATTAGTAAGAGGTGTGTGGGTGGGGGGAGGGTAGTGGTGGTGGTGAGATTTATTAGAATTATGAAGATTATGGTTATTTTTATTTGTAAAGAAAAGTTAGAGAGAAAGATTGGCAGTACAAAATTAGAAAAAATGCAGAAAAAACTTAGGAAAACGTGAAAAAAAGAATAGAAAGAGTTCCAAAAGACGAAGATCATTGTTTTGAAATTTTTTGAGGTAAAGAGGAATAATTTTAATCATCTTAAAACCATATAAAATACATGCAGTTAACGAATATTTTACACGCTAACATAAAAATATGGGATATTAGTCTAAAGTATATTTTCTTTTCCAAAAAGAGACTTAAGTTACTAGAGAAATAGAAAACGATTGATAATATATGACTATTACTATGAAGATCCACGATTCAATAAATTTATTATAATTGTTATTTTCCAAAATAAAACCAATTTAACAAATTTATAATTAGTTAGCCACTCAAGATAGAAAATAAAACTTGATACAAAGACAATATTTCACCAGAATAATATAACTGTAAACTTGCGAATCTATTATTATTTATGTTCCTTCCATTTCTTTACCGTTTTATTTTTCTATCATTGAATTAAATTGAATTATCAACAAGGATTTATACTTAACACATTTAATTTTTGTTTAATTTTATCACCAACAAGATAGATATGTCTCATCCATAATTTTGGAAATAAAATACATTGTGTTTGAATTTTTATTTTTTTATTTTTTTTTCTTTTGATTTTCAATCTCTCAATCTTCTACCTTTTACCTATTTTGTCAATTTTTTCTATTAATTTTGCTGAGAGTGTAATGAATATTTAATATAAGAAAAAAAAATATGTTTTCATTTTTAAGTAACTTATTTTATATTTTATTTATATGTGTGTTACTAGAGATGAAGAAGATGAACATGGAGGTTCATCCTTGTAACAGAATTCTTTTACAATTACAACAGAGAGAGAAAGTGAAAAGTGAGAGAAAGGAAAATTATCTTATTATTGTATGTGTTACACTCATGAAGAGATCATATATATACACATGGTTCACATGAGAGTGGAGTATTTTCCCTCTTTACCCTTATCTCTAATACCCCCCTCAAACTCATGGTGAAAAATTTCAAACTTGTAACCTTGAGTTTGTGCCTTAAACTTTGAAATGCTTTAATGCCCAGAGGTTTGGTAAGCGTGTCAGCAAGTTGTATAGATGTCGGGACATGATGCACGCGTAGCTGTGCAGCCACAACACGTTCACGCACAAAATGTATGTCAAGCTCAATATGTTTGATGCGAGCATGAAGAACAGGATTATGAGACAGCATTACCGCACTTAAGTTATCACACATTAGAATAAGAGTATGATGCGTGACTTTAAGCTCAGATAGTAGGGACTCAAGCCATAATAGTGCAGAGGTGGTGTGAGCGAGGGCGCGATATTCTGCCTTTGTGCTGGAGCGAGCAACTAAGGCTTGTTTCTTTGAGCTCCACGAGACAAGATTAGGACCAAAAAATATACACGAGCCAAACGTGGACCGCCGATCATCCGGGTCACTGGCCCAGTTGGAGTCAATATAGGCATGAAGCGACAACTTGGAGGTTGTAGCTGATGGAGACAGATGTAAACCATAGGTGACAGTACCACTTAGATACCGAAGAATCCGTCTAATCGCAGACCAATGAGTATCTAAGGGATAAACATAAATTGACAAGCCTTATTAACACTGTAGGCAATGTCTGGTCGGGTTAAAGTGACAAATTTCAGAGCTCCCATAATGGATCTATAGAAGGAAGGGTCTGTCAGCTTTGAAGCTCCATGTTATCTGAGTTTGCAGCTGGTCATCATGGGAGTTGGAACTCCATTGGCATTAACCATATTTGCTCGAGACAGTAGAACTTTGATGTATTTTGACTGTGTCAAAAGCATTGAGCCATCTGTTTGAAAAGCAACTTCAATGCCAAGGAAATACTTTGGTCTGCCAAGCTTTTTCAATGCAAAGGCAGTGTGAAGTTGATGTATTAAAGTATGAATGAGAGTGGGATCAGACCCTGTAATCAGTATGTCATCCACATACACTAGAGCATATAAAACAGTTCCTTGAGAGCAGTAGAGAAATAGGGAATTATCACATTTGGATGTGGTGAATCCAAACTGAATGAGGGTCTGTGCCAGTTTTTCATACCAGGCTCGTGGAGCCTACTTGAGGCCATAGATTGCCTTTTGTAGTTTGCATACTAGAGTCTTGTCAGTTGTAGCAAAACCTGAAGGCTGAGTCATGTAAACCTCATCAGTTAAGGTGCCATTGAGAAAGGCATTGTTGACATCAATTTGTTGGATGTCCCATTTGTGTGTGAGGGCCAAGGTGAGGATGACTCTGATAGTGGTGGGTTTCACAACAGGAGAGAATGTTTCAGTATAGTCAAAACCATGTTCTTGATGATATCCCTTGACTACAAGTCTAGCTTTGTACTTGTTGATAGATCCATCATCATTTTCTTTGATTTTAAAGACCCATTAACAACCCACAACTTTCCTTCCAGGTGGTAGTGTTGTGAGAGTCCATGTGTGATTGGCCTGTAAAGCTGCAAATTCATACTCCATAGTAGTGTGCCATGAAGGATGAGATAAAGCTTGTTTAACAGTAGTTGGTTCAGATTCAGTATGTGCCAAGAGAGCCTTAGGTTTTGATTTCCCAGTTTTGGCTATAGTCACCATAGGATGGTCATTAACCAAAAGTGAAGGTTGAGGGATATGGCTGGGAATGGATGGGGAGTGAAAGGACTCAGAGGTAGAATCAAGGAATATGGAGTGTGAGGCAACTTTTAGGGGAGTGGAAGTATCAGTATTTTCAGTAGTGGAAAGAAGTGGAGTATTACCTTCTGGACAAATAGGGGACTCAGTCTCTGGGCTGGAAAGACTGTTAATAGGGTCTATGACCTTTTGAGTGGTATTGTTAAAGTATGTAGAGGGGCCTGTTTAGAGGCGTGAGGTGAGATGTCCTGTAAAGTGGGTGCAGAATTAGGAGTACCTGCCAAATGAACTTGAGTAACCTGTGAGGCAGTAGGTGTTGTACGAGATGTGGAAATTCCAAGAGGAGGAGAATTTGTGGTGATATGGTCTGTGGCCAGATTAGACTGATTAGGTTGCTCAGACATTGGCACTGTTGGAGGAGCTAAGGGCCTAGACATTTGTTGAGTAGGTGTAAGTTCCATGCTTTGAGTTGTTGGGTCAGAGTTGAAACATACTACAGCTGGGAGCTGAGGTGATGTAGCATTTTCCTTGGATGGTAGTGTTGATGGACAGGCAAGAGACTTGTTTATGGAAGTTGGGCCTGCTGTAGTTTTTGACTGAAAAAGCTGAGGAAAGGGAAAATGTTCCTCATTGAAAGTAACATCCTTAGAGATGTAGATCCTTCCAAACCTGCTCAGACATTTGAAACCTTTGTGTTGAGGGGAAACTCCAAGATATACAAACTCCTGGCTCCTTAGTTGAAGTTTGTGCTGGTTATATGGTCTGAGTGAAGGATAGCATGCACAACCAAAATTTTTGATGTTCTTGTGATCAGGGTGCTTCTCATACAGAGCATGAAAATGTGAGTTATGTGTAATGAGTGGAGTTGTTGGTAACCTGTTCATTAGATATACAACAGTAGCAAAACTATGATCCCAGTATGTTAGAGGCATAGAGAAATGAGCTAGAAGAGTTGAGCCCATCTCAACAATGGTTCTGTGTTTTCTCTCAACTGAACCATTTTGATGTGAAGTATGAGGACAAGTAAACCTGTGTGTTATACCAAGATCCTGCAGAAACCTAGTGAATGGTCTGAATTCACCACCAAAATCAGATTGCACTGACTTGATTGTAAGACTAAATTGAGTTTGCACAAACTTGTGGAACAGTTTAAAAGCACCTAGAGCCTCAGACTTTTGTTTAAGAAAATACAACCATGTATATCTTGTGTGAGCATCAACAAAAGCAATATAATATCTACAACTAGAACTAGATAGTGAGGGGGAAGGACCCCAAAGATCAGTGTATATCACATCAAAAGCTTTATTATACACATGATGTGTAAGAGGGGCATGAAGCCTATGAGCTTTACCAAGACTACATGATTTGCAGAAACTGTTTTGTTTATTTGAATGAGGAATATTATACAACTTTAGTATATGAGCAACAACAACAGAATTAGCATGTCCTAGCCTATGGTGCCAAAACATACTATTATTACATGTATTATCTATAAAGCAATCCAGCTGACCACTAGGTGTGGAATTCACAGCTGTGTAACTTTGAACCTGACATGACTTATTCAATGAGGTATGCAATTTGTGAGACTTCGAAGACTCCAAAGGTAGAAGAGGAAAGCAGTAGAGACCACTGGCATATAGAACTCCTTCAACTAGAATTTGTCTAGAAGCCTGAGATTTAATATAACATTTGTTAGAGAAAAATTCAAAAAAGACATGATTATCATAAGAGAATTTGGACACAGAAAGAAGATTTCTAGTAATTTCAACTGGTATTTAGGCATGAGTGGTGAGCAAAAGGTTGTGTAACCTATAGAATTAATGGTGAGTGTGTGACCATTTCCTACATATACTTTGTCATTGCCTGTATAGACTATAGAATTTTGTAAATAAGAGGCATATGGAGTAAGGTGATGAGATGCACCTGAATCCACAAACCATGCTTGGGAGTCCAATTCTGCAGGAAGGTTATACTGCTGAGTTGTGCCAATGGACTTGGTTGTGGCAACCATCATTGCTACTGCTTGAGCATTTTGAGGCTTGTCTGCAGCATGCTCTTGTCTGGAATCCATGTTACCACTGGTCTTCTCTTGAGTTTCATTAGGATTTGGAGGCATGAAGTTTTCATCAAACCTGTGCCAGCAAGATAATACAGCATAACCATATTTACCACATAGTTGACATGTAGGTTTGTTACCATTGGGAGGCCTTGTTCTTCCCCTGCCCCTACCTCTAGATGACCTAGAATTCCTGCCATGGTTGGGTGTGTAATTCCTCTGTGAACTTGAGTTTCCATGACTTGTGTGAGCAAGATTCACAACAACACTTGATGCAGCTTGATCCAATCGAAACTTTTCTAGCTGAGCTTCTTGAACATACAACAGAGCTTTAACATCACAGAGAGATGGTGGAACTAGAGTACCATACATCTGCATCACAAATGGGTTATATTTCTCAGGAAGACCATCAAGAATAACATCAACTTGGTCTTGCTCAGTGATGGAATCTCCAACAGCCAATAGTGAATTTGCCATGGCTTTAATTTTGAGCACAACCTCAGTTATTGTGCTTGCTCCTTTCTTGGTGGATTTTAGTTCCACTCTCAATTGCCTAACCCCAGCCTTCATCTGTGTTGTGAAATACTGATGAATTTTGTCCCAGACTTCGTATGCGTGTTTGCACGCAATAACTCGTGGAAGAATGGATTCTGATATAGTTGAGAGTAGCCAGATAAACACAACTTGATCTTGAACTAACCACATTTCATATTCATCAGAAATCGTACCCATGATACGATCTTGCGTGGTTGCGTATTTCGGCGGAATCTGCGGATTGACCACAAGACGATGCATTTTCTGTGTCAAGATAACTCCCTCGACCTGTTGGTTCCATATAAGGTAGTTATTTTCTTGCAGCTGAATGGAGAGTTTTGGACCCAATCGATTATTCGATTTCGCTGTGCCAAATCCAGGGACGCCTTGTTGCGATGGAGGTGAGTCTTTGACTCCTGATTCTTGATTGTTGTCGGATTCCATGGTTGCCGTTTGAACAGAGCAAGAGCAAACTTAAATTTGCAGGGTAGACGCAGAGAAGAACAACTTAAGAACAGAGATGTAGAGCTGAGACAGAAGTGAAAGGGATGACGGAAGCGCGTTAGATCGTAGCGGCGATTGATACCATACTAGAGATGAAGAAGATGAACATGGAGGTTCATCCTTGTAACATAATTCTGTTACAGTTACAACAGAGAGAGAGAAAGTGAAGAGTTAGAGAAAGGAAAATTATCTCATTATTGTATGTGTTACACTCATGAAGAGATCATATACACATGGTTCACATGAGAGTGACCCTTATCTCTAATATGTGTTGATAAAATGTGAGACAAATATTAATAATCAAATTATTTATTTTGAAGGGTTAACCTGATTGTCTATTGAAACTATAAAAGCAACTAAATTTTTAAAATCATTTATTATGTTTTTCGAAGGACAAATATAAAATGAAAAGAAGAAGACATGACTACATGCTTATGTGTATTAGGATATTGTATATGTGTGTGGGAGAAAAAGAAAATGGAAAAATGAGTTTAAATTTAAGCGAGTGGATCATTACTATTTTTAGTTAAGTAAAATTATAATTATTTAAAACAATAATTTATTTATATTTATTAGCGTTTAAACATACACTCTCGTATTTATTTGTCCGTTTTTTTAATATTCACACAGTTAAAATATAAACGAATATTTTTTTATTTTATCTTAATTTTAATTTAAATTATTTATATAATAAATTTTATGATAAATATTAACATGTTTGTATACCCTTTTTCTTTTGTGTGCACGGACAAAATATTATAACCGTCACAAATAATCTCTTTAAAATATATGGGATTTAGAAAGCCGTATTATCATGTTTGCATATCTCTTTTTTAAAATTAATTCGATTCATTGATAACTTCAAATTAAACGAAAAAGAAACTTACAAAATTATCCAATCTACTTAAAATATTTATCGTTATTTTATATCGTATATATCTTCTAATATATTTAAAATGGTAGTAATAAATTATAGAATATTTTTCTATAAACAAAACCCTTTTAATAATACAATTTGTTTCTTAAATCCACACAGTACCCAAGCTCCAAAAAGGAAATGAAGATACCCGACCCGTTTATACAGAGGTTTTACCCAGGTAAGGTACGCATGTTCTTGTTGGACATTAGTGCTACCTAGGTTTAAGGTTCCTTTGTTCTATACTCCCATTTCTGACTCTGTTTACTACATCTCCATTTTCATAGCGCCGTTATTTCCTTTCCCTTCTTCGCACACTCCACACCCACAACAATCCTCACTCTTCACCAATGGATTCCTCCGATATCAAGAAAGACCAAGCTCCACCCGCTCCCGAAGACCCCGAGAAGAAGAAGAAAAAGGACGAAAAGGTTTTCCCTCATCTCCATAATCTCATCCAGATTCGATTCGCATTGATGGGATTTCAAAATTCATGTTTTTTCAATCCTTTTTTGGAGCTAAACTTAATGGTTTTTCATTCTTGTTTTCGTTGCTTTTTTCTTAGGCTAGAGAGAAGCAATTGAAAAAAGAGAAGTTTCTTCAGAAGCAAGCGCAGGTGACTATTCATGTGTATTCTTTATTGAGTTGATCTTGTGTATATTGTTTGGTAAGGTTTTTATTTTATTGCTTTTGGTTTCAGCAACAACAAGCGCAACAAACGGCCAATGCTTCTAAAAAGAGTGAAAAGAAAGCTGTGAAACGTGGTCCGGAGGATGAGAATCCAGCTGATTACATTGATCCGGAGACGACGTTGGGTGATAAGAAACAAATGTCTCGGCAATTGGCGAAACAGTATAATCCGACTGCGGTTGAGAAATCGTGAGGGCTGGTTTAGTTTTTGTGGTTGTTGGTCGTTAGCCTTCAATTATATGAAATGCTTGCTTATCTTTTATGTTTTGTATTATTAGGTGGTATGAATGGTGGGACAAATCAAAGTACTTTGTGGCAGATGCTAGCAGCACCAAACCGCCTTTTGTTATTGTAAGTGTCTTCTTGAGCTTTGTTATGATGCTTTGTGAAGTTAATGTTGTTTCGGTTTTGCTACATGAGTAAAAAATTTCAATTTTGGCGCATGTTCCAAAGACATTTATGTATTATTCGAGATTTAAATGTGAGACCAACTCATATGTGGCTTATGGAGTGCGATGTTATCTTTCTTAGGAAAAATCAAAATGTATCGGTTCATTTGTTAAAGTGGTTTACCGTATAGGTTAAGAAGTTTCAGAAATCAATTGTATATCTGTTGGTGTTTGCTGGTGTCGGATGAAATGCCGTAAATAGATTCTCAAACTTTGTGCTCTTAGTCAATGGCGATCTTCGTTGTATTTGATTGCTCTTGCTGTAATCTTGAGAAGATTAGGCTATAATCTTGTCTCTGCTTCCTATGTACATGTAAAATGGCTGTACAAACTCAAATGATATCGAAAAGTTACGTTTTTTTTGCTCTGTTTTTATGTATTTAGAACCTCACTGTTCTATAATATTAGGTTTTTCCTCCACCGAACGTGACAGGAGCTCTCCATATAGGTCATGCTCTAACAGCTGCAATAGAGGTATCACAGATTTCCCTTTTTCACCGTTCAGTTTTGCTGTTTAAAACAGGTAATGCCAATGTGATATATTTCTTGCAGGATACAATGATTCGTTGGCGAAGAATGTCTGGATACAATGCTTTGTGGGTTCCTGGGATGGATCATGCTGGAATTGCTACACAGGTTTTATTTGCAAATTGAGAAGATATTGTTCATTAGATTTTTTGTAATCTATTGTGGTTTTTTCTTGCCGTTAAACCATGCTATTATTATGTTCAGGTAGTTGTGGAGAAAAAGATAATGCGTGAAAAGCAACTAACCAGGCATGATTTGGGCCGTGAAAAATTTGTGGAAGAGGCATGTTGAACAGTCTTTGCTATCAAAGTTCTTAATAAATTGATGTTATGATAGTATTTTCTTTGTTAATTCTGACTCTTGTGACATGCTGTGGTGAATATTGGTAAAAGTAGGTTTGGGAATGGAAAAACAAGTACGGGGGCACAATTTTGCAACAATTACGCCAATTAGGAGCATCTTTGGATTGGTCCCGTGAGGTAAATACGTAACCTGTTTAGTGTTATACAATTTTTTGCGTTTGCGTGTGCATGGAGAATCTGTTGATATGGAAGGAAAATAAGCTCCAAAGGAGTATAGAACAATCCATTGTGCTGCATGTCTACAATGAAGTAAGATAACTAAAACAAAGCCTGTCCAATGGGAGTTAAATAGCTATTTGTCATGTAATTTCACTTTCGTAGTGTGATAACTGCCTTTCATATGTATCTGCTTTCTATTCTATTCTAAGTCTCACATCTTTCCAGTGCTTCACAATGGATGACAAAAGATCTAAGGGTGTAACAGAGGCTTTTGTGAAGCTTTACAAGCAAGGCCTTGTATATAGGTGAGATAGATGTTGACAATATATAATGCTTTTAATTTTATAGTACACAACTTTATAGAGATCGTTGATTGTATCAGAATAAGTTTTAGTCAATGCATTTTTGGGAACAATATAGGATACCTGATAAGGAATGGGAACTAATATTTTACATAAAGGCCAAAGCAAATATTGTTTTGCCTGTAAGTCTGTTTCGGATATTTTTACTGTAGGATGCCCCTCAGTCTCTTGCTCCGCCTCTTCCACACACATGTTGCTGGTATAAGGCAAAAAAGCTTTACATAAACTTCCTGCAAAGCATGGATCTGAAGTCAAAACAAGAATCACATGGACTAAGGCCATATTTTGAAAATATGATATAATTGAAGCTTCAGTATAGACTTAAATATTTTAGTGGACTTGGAAAATTATTGGCCGGCAAATATAAAATCGTATCATATATTTATGTAGATTAATTCAAATTAAAATATCATGCTGATGTGATTCTGTTTATTGAGCTGAGTGCCCTTTCAAGTTTTTCAACTTCTTATAGGACTAAATTATTAGAGAAAGATAAAGAGAGAATTATAGAAGATGAGTTAACTGTGGTTGTATTGAATGAACTCATTGAGAGATTAGTTATACAGATGGTTTGATATATATAGAGCTATGCATTAGTGACAGCTCATCTTAACAGACTGAGATGATTACAGCTCAGCATAACAAACTGAGCTTGGCTGCTAACTGACTTACTGCTAACAGCTATAAGCCTATACTACTCTAATATAAATGACTCTTTTGTAGATTGAATACTTTTTTTAATCATTTTCTCGATACTGTTGGTATTTTATTTTGGGTGCTCCCTTAACTTTTTCAGTTTCTTATATCACAACTTATACTTAATATTACCCTCTTTTGTCATTGTTACAGGGACCTACGATTAGTAAATTGGGATTGTGTGTTGCGAACGGCAATATCTGATATTGAGGTATGTGATGGATGTATTTAGCTTCTTCATCTGTTATGTTGCATATTTAATGTATAAATGTAACTAGTTATTGAGGGTATATAAGTAATAAGGAATGAAGTGATAAGGATGTCGAGAGTTCGATCTCCCTACTCTCAGCATAATACTACAATTACTAACAATACTAACATTTTCCATTTCAAAAGTTTAAGAAAAAGATTAAATGTAATTGCTTGTTGCATGCAGGTGGATTATATTGATATAAAAGAAAGGACCCTACTAAAGGTTCCGGGATACGACAAACCGGTTGAATTTGGAGTTTTAACAAAATTTGCATACACTTTGGAAGGAAATCTAGGTGAAGTTGTTGTTGCCACAACTAGGATAGAAACTATGCTTGGTGACACTGCTATTGCCGTACATCCTGCTGATGAGCGATACAGCCAATTTCATGGAAAATATGCTGTTCACCCATTTAATGGAAGAAAACTTCCAATAATTTGTGATGCTATTCTTGTTGATCCAAAGTTCGGGACAGGTGTTGTTAAGGTAATTTCTAGTTTATTTAAGGTTAAACATTTCATCAAAGTTCTTTCTCAAGAGATGTTGTAAATGTTAAAATGCTTTCTTTATGGCTTGTAGATTACACCAGCTCATGATCCTAACGATTTTGAGGTTGGGAAACGTCACAACCTTGAATTTATTAATGTTTTCACTGATGATGGGAAAATAAATTCCAATGGAGGCTCTGAGTTTTTTAACATGCCACGATTTAAAGCCAGGGAAGCAATAACAGAAGCTTTACAAAAGAAGGTATTGTTATAGAAATCTATTTTCATATGAATTTTCTGGTGCTTAGGCAACTAATTTAACATCTGATTCATATGAAACCGTTTGGTGTTTAGGCAACACATATGTTACGTGGAAAACTTGTGTTGGAAAGTTTGTGCGTGAAATTCAGTATTCTGTTTTGGCCCCTAATTATATATTAGTATGTTTCAGCTAGCAGTACTAGCCATGTTGTCAAACATGTAACTTGAATTGTGGTTTGGTGTGAAGGTTGAAAATTTGTTACTCAGGTGATCATAATATGGATCGCACAGAAACTGTAAATTATACTTATACATGCATAAAAAATAACTTATATAAAGATTGTAAGCATTAAAAAAACACGAGAAAAAGGAAATAAAAGAAAACGAAAAGATTCGAGATCCATTGAGCCCTACCCTCAACAGCAGCTGCGCGAGGCAGCAAGTTAAAGTTGTCCCTGTCTCTGTTTAATGAATCACACAATGATTGACCATTCGATGTTTCATTTGCTTCCTTTCATGTAGGGTCTTTATAGAGGATCTGAAAACAATGAGATGCGCCTTGGTGTCTGTTCAAGAAGCAATGATGTAATAGAGCCCATGATAAAACCACAGTGGTATGTCAATTGCAGTGATATCGCAAAGGAAGCTCTTCACGCTGTTACAGATGAGGAAAACAAAAGGGTAGAGATTTTTCCAAAACAATATGTGGCTGATTGGAAAAGGTGCTCTTATATATTCATTGTTTTTCCTTTTGCAATTTCTTATACTTGATAGTTACCCAACTTTCTTTTGAGTACTCCTCTGAAAGTGGTCTAAATTTAAATCACAATGCATGAGTTCCGCCCATTAGATGTATTTTAGCATCTCTAGATTCCACTCAATAATATTAAATTAGGCTTATGACACGATCTTGTGGTGGCTGACATGGCATGCTCTCATTCCAGTTTTTTCCTCACATGCTTTTATTTGCATGATATAACCGTGTCTTAATGAAGGTGTAAAATTTTACAGATGGCTAGAAAACATACGCGATTGGTGCATTTCAAGGCAGCTATGGTGGGGTCACCAAATTCCTGCATGGTACGTCACTCTCGAAGATGATACACTGCAGGAATTGGGTGCTTACCACGACCATTGGATAGTGGCTAGAAATGAAGAGGAAGCTCGGGATGAGGCTAACCAGAAGTATAATGGAAAGAAGTTTAATTTAACCCGCGATCCTGACGTCCTCGATACATGGTTTTCTTCTGGTCTATTCCCATTAACAGTGCTGGGATGGCCTGATGACTCAGACGACCTGAAGGCATTCTATCCAACTTCTGTTTTGGAAACTGGCCATGATATCCTCTTTTTCTGGGTTGCTCGTATGGTGATGTTAGGAATGAAGTTAGGCGGTGATGTGCCTTTTAGCAGAGTGAGATTACTATCTTTTGCTGATCAATTTGGGAGAGCTCTATCCTTGTATACGCATAATGAATTTTGTGTGTTACTCAGTGATTTTTGGTCATTTATGCTTACAATTATATGCAGATTTATTTGCACCCTATGATTCGTGATGCACATGGACGCAAGATGTCTAAATCTTTGGGGAATGTTATTGATCCCATTGAGGTGATAAATGGGATATCACTGGAAGGTCTACACAAGAGGTTAGAAGGCGGTAACCTTGACCCTAAAGAACTAGCTATTGCCATAGAAGGTCAGAAGAAGGACTTTCCAAATGGTATTGATGAATGTGGCGCCGATGCTCTCCGTTTTTCCCTGGTCTCGTACACAGCTCAGGTGTCAATCTCTTACCAATTGTTTACATGGTATTTTTTGCACCAACATAGTTAACTTTTATGTAACATCTGTTTTCATTCATTTCAGTCTGACAAAATTAACCTAGATATTCAAAGGGTGGTTGGATATCGCCAATGGTGTAACAAATTATGGAATGCAGTACGATTTGCTATGAGCAAGCTTGGAGATGATTATATTCCTCCTGCAACTTTGTCTCCAGATGCTCTCCCATTTAGCTGCCAGTGGATACTGTCCGTGTTGAATAAAACCATATTGAAAATAACCAAGTCTCTAGAATCATATGAGTTTTCACAAGCTACCACTGCCGTGTATTCTTGGTGGCAGTATCAATTGTGTGATGTGTTCATTGAAGTGATCAAGCCTTACTTTTCTGGTAACGATCCCAAATTTACTTCCGAAAGACGCCTTGCTCAAGATACTTTGTGGTTTTGTTTGGACAATGGCCTGCGATTGCTCCATCCTTTTATGCCTTTTGTCACGGAAGAATTGTGGCAACGCCTTCCTTCGCCCAGGGAATGTAAGAGAGCAGAATCTATCATGATAGCTGATTATCCATCAGCTATAGAGGTTAGTTTGTTTTAATATTTTGCACCTTTCTCCGCCGATTAAATAATAGATAATTGTTTGTTTAGTTGTATCTTCATTTGTTTTATTTATTTGATTATCCATCAGCTATAGAGGTTAGTTAGTTTTAATATTTTGCACCTTTCTCCGTCGATTAAATAATAGATAATTGTTTGTTTAGTCGTATTTTCATTTGTTTTATTTATTTTTAATCTCAGGGCTGGAATAATGAAAAGGTGGAGAGTGAGATGTACCTCATTGAGTCTACTGTGAAGTCTCTCAGGTCACTGGCAAAAGAGAGACGTGACAGGTATGTCGGAGGTGATGACCTTAGGATAGTACTTTGTATTTGTTACGGTTAAATATAGTTTCTCTACTAATTAAATTATTATTTGTGCTTTGCTGATTTCAACAACGATGACTGTTGCCAGGCGACCGGCTTTTGTTCTCTGCCGAACACAGGCGGTTACAGACATTATTAGCAGCCATCAGTTGGAGATTACAACATTAGCTAATCTATCCTCTTTGACCGTAAGTGGCACAAGCTGTTGTGGTGTCGTTAAACATGTATCTCATTGTGTCCACTTCTTTTGATTTACATATTTTCACCTTTAATGCTGATGATACGATGATATGATTCACAGGTGATCACTGAAAGTGAAGCTGTTCCATCTGGATACGCCACTGCTGTCGTAAATGAAAGCATTTCTGTTTATTTAGAGCTTCAAGGAATTAATTCTGCAGAAGCTGAGCTGGGAAGGAAGAAGAAGATAGAGGAGCTAAACAAGTATGTTAATATCGCATTGGTTTCGTAGAATACTTTTAAACATAACTCAGTCATAAATACAAAAATGTTGCAAATAATGTCATTTGCAATGCGACTTAAATCAACATCGATCAATATAATAGTTGAGCATGCTTACATTTTAGGCGGAGTTTCAATTGTCTCCTTTCTGTGCTGGTTTCAACACAACTTGAACTTATAGACTTGAGTTTTTATTATACAGGCAAATAGAAAGATTAGAGAAGATTATGAATGCTCCAGGTTATGAAGAGAAGGTTTCGCTACAAATTCGATCAAAGAATGACGAGAAGCTAGTATCTCTAAAGGAGCGTTTATTGCTCGAGGAAACAGCAGGACTAAATCTCTAGCTTCTCTAAATTGTTCAACTTTGGTTAATGATTCATTTTTCCTTGCATGAGGCAGAAAGTTCCATTTTTAGTTTGAACTACACATTCTATGGCCTAATTTTTGGCTCATACATTATACTTTTTATTTAGTAAAAACAAATTTTGATAATCTAGTGTCATGAGATTTGGGTAATTGTGTGCATATATCCATAAGGGCTAGACATATCTCTTGTTACAAGATAAACTTTGAATTGTGAAGACCTTGTTGAGTAGTAGGAATATGAAAACAATTTATCTTTGCGTTATGTTTGGATGTAAAACGACCAGAGTGGAATGAAATAAAAATACTATTCCGTTGTTTGGATAGTTCATGATCGAGTAGCGTAATGTTGTAATTCCACCCAAATAGACAAAAATTGATGGAAAATGATGCAATGTGATTGAATGCATTCCATCTGCAATCTTTGTTCTATTTCATTCTTTTTTAATCGATCCAAACAATAGAACATATAAAAAATCGATCCAAACAATAGAACATATTCGGCAATCCATCATATTCCATCCATTCAAACATTGTCTTAGGCCCTATTATGTTGTTAATGCATATTGAAAAGAGTGGATGCTAATCAATATGAAGTTAGACAAGTTGAAAAAAAAATGATTTTGTCCCATAGAGAAGTAATCTAAACATGATTTCTAGACTTGGGTCCAAAGAACTTGAGCTTGTGGGTACACACCATAATGCATAAACAAGGAAGTCAAATATCTTATTTATATTGTATTAGTGTAAAATTGGCTTATATACTCATCCAAAACTTCTATTTAAATTAATATATAAAATATTGTATTTTTTAGCAAAAGATTGTGTACACATAACAAATCATGTATCAACACCCAAAAAAAGAACTATATTTTCTTCTGTCACATCTTTTCTCAACCTACCAATAGTATCTGTACTAGTAAAAAAATCATAAGTACAGACACAATCCTACAATTTCCTACACACACACACAAACAAGTACAATGCAACCTCTTATTTCTCAATTTGGTATGTACTAGCATTTTTCTTGAACTAAATTCAAAAACTCCATAATGAAACTTCAGTGTCACCAAATTCCACGTCATCAAAACAAAACTCGTTCCCCCAATAACGTGCAGGTGACATAATAACCATGTTCCTCAAATACTCCGGCACTGTATCCTCTTCTTCCTCTCGTTGCTCCATCGCCGTCTCCGCCCCTGCCACCATCACCGTCGACGAAAACTCATTATCTTTCCTCTCCTCACTGTCCTCACTGTTCTGAAACTTAGTCTCCGGCCGGAAAGCCTCTGCTGCCTCCGCCGCCGCCTTTTGAATATCTCTCGCATCCGAAGTAGCCGGAACCGGCAACCTCCACGCAGAGTCAGCAAAATTAAGACAAGCAGATTTTCCTCTAAGCGCAATCGCCGCAACGTCATGCGCACGCGCCGCCATCTCGGGTGTAACAAATGTCCCTAGCCAGATTCTTGTTTTTTTATTAGGCTCTCTCACTTCACACACCCACTTTCCAGAATCTCTCTTTCTGACACCACGGTAAACCGGGTGGCGCGTTTCTCTGAACTTTTTCCTCCCCGCAGGTTTTTTCGGCTTGAGAAACCTCTCTGAAGATGAACATGAATCATGCGAGTCCGAAATTTGATTATTAGTAAACATGTTTTTTATTCTGTTGTAGAAAAAACACTGTATGGATAAGTGTTGGTTAGTAGTAGTAGTAGTACTAGGTAGTTGTTTTTGTTGTTTGTGTGGTTTTGATATTGAGAGGGAAAGTGTGGATTGAAAGGTGGTATATATAAAGAGTGAAAAATGAAGTGTGTTGAAGGAAAGTGACATGGTGAAGAAGTTCTGTGAATGAGGAGAAGACAGCTAAGTGAATTTTCACACGGTATGTACGACGGTTAAGGAAATAAAAGTGGGACATAGGAGATTGAACTTTTCAGAGACTCTGTATGTGACACGTGTGGTATTTTGTTTCCCAAGAAGATTGTTTCTAGATTATAGTATTTGGATAAGAAAGGTTATGTTTGACTGAAAGTGAGAGGAAGGAAAAAGAGAAGAAGGTGACTAGAAGACGGAGTGTGTCTTTTGTGCTGGTCACTCCATATGTGTCCATGTCTATATTATTAAAAGGAAATATCATTGATACGTGGAGGAGAGAGAATGAGAAAAGTGAATCTGTGTTTGTAAAATGTCAAAGGACTAGATTTAGATTCTGTGGGTGGGTTTGGGCGAGTTCAATGTGAGGGAAATAAAAAATTGGTACAGGGCAGGGGGAGACAAGTCTTAGCTTATGAGTGTTTTGATTTCAGAATATTTAAGTATATTAGTATCACAGTCACATACTGCACTAGGTGGATTTTGGTACAGCTCATGCTTGGTGTTCAAATTCGCAAGCATATGTTACAAAACAGCCTAATGTTTTCTTTACTGGTATTTTGATTCCCCACGCACGCAGTGTTTCTTTATTGTTAATTTCAGTTTCTTTTATTTTTCTTCTTCTTATGCATAAGTTTATTGATTTCGTTTTGAGTTTTTTATTATTTATTATTTATTGGACTTAGAATCGATCGGTAAACGATTGACATAGATAACAATGGTGGATTTAAATTTTAGATACAGTGGAGAATAGACTGACATACAAAGTTAACACTCATACATTCAAGTATTGACAAGAGATGAAACAAATGAGATTTGAATTTGAATTACATGAGAAATGTGGTGTTTTCCCTTTTATATAGTAGAGCGGATATAACCTCTTGCTAAATTAATGACGTGAGATGCAGAAAGTCGTCCGATTATTCTTGCGTGGAGATTGTCCGATCCCTTGTCTAAGATAGTCTACTTGTCTTACAGGCTGTTCAGCGAGTCATTGGCTTCTACATGCTCCTGAACAATTGTCCACCAAGCCCTGAACAATTGTCCACCAAGCCATTTCTCATGCTTTGTAGGTTGAGGAATTTTCCACTCCATTCTTCTTTTGTCGGTCGTTTCTCAGTTTAAATGAAAAGTTGTGATGTGACATCATCGTTATGGAGGAACTTGCGTCTTAAATGTGCCGGATACCTTAGATATCTTTTCACTTGCTTCATCCTGATGACCTTTGAGGATTAGTATACCTGAGTATCTTTCGAAAATATCTAGATTGTTAGTACTACTTACTCCATTCCTTGTTGTAAGATATCACACAATGTTTAAAAATAGCTACAAGGCTTCCTTGTTCATTACCTTTTGTTCTTTGGTCGCTTACTTTCTTTGCAACACACTATCTTCTTGATCAATGGAGGTGGTACCCGTCATGCGTCGAAAAACAAAAGAAAATATTTTAAATGTTGGGATAGATTCTAAAATTTCAGCGATCACTTCTATTTTTACTCATAAAGGTAACCTAAATAGGGTCATTCTTAAAGTAGGTCCCTCATCTGACTTGGTATACTAACCCCATATAAATGCAAAAACATATGGAGCGAATACGGTGAGTGTGTCATCCCCGTTTACGAGTGCATATGTTTTATTTTGGATCTCTGGTTGTGTTTTAACAATTTCGAAGTTGGAGTCTTGAACCATCTGATGATCGATCCTTCACAATTAAATTTTGTGAGCTGAACTTTCATCAAAATTTTTCAATATTGGTGTAAGTACCGAAAAAGAAAGCCATCTTTGTCACCATTCTTCCATCTTTTCAAAGTTCAGTGTCCTACATCAAATCATACGCAAGATCAATATTTGATTACATTGAAGTAGATTACGCATTACTTTGAAGTATATTTTGATGACGTGAAATATTTCAAAGATCATTTTTTTTAGTTACTCATTTTTAACGAAGAAACTCATGTACATATCTGTATTGTAGAGATTGAACCGGAACACAATGTACAAATTTATTTAGTAAGCTTTGAAGCTAGGCCAGATTTTAAGGGGGAGAAATCACATGTTTTAAAATAGTGCGTTTGTATATTTTGAACATAAGAATTGATATAAAAAAGTTATAGTAACATCATAGGATTTGGATTATGATCTAAAGGCATTGCTACGTGGCGGAGAGAGAATGAGAAAAGTATATATGTGTTTGTAAGATGTCAAAGGGCTAGCATTAGATTCTGGGTGGTTTTGGGCAAGTTCAATGTGACATAAATAAAATATTGGTACAGGACAGGGGAGACCACTCTTACCATATGATTGTTTTGGTTTCAGAATATTTAACTATATTAGTATAACAGTCACATATAGCACAAGATGGGTTTTGGTACAGCTCATGGTTGGTGTTCAAATTCACAACCACGTTACAAATATGATTTCTTTACTGATATTTTGATTACCCCACGCACGCAAGTGTTTCTTTATTATTAATTCCAATTTCTTTCATTTTTTTCTTATGCGTAAGTTTATTGATTTTGTTTTGAGCTTTTTATTATTTATTATCAATAATTTGTATTGAACGGTTGATGTAGATAATAACGGTAAATTCGAGTTTTAAGTCTAGTGGAGAAGAGACTGATATGAAAAGTTAACACTCTTATGCTTATGTTAACATGAGAGTGAGATGAAATAAATGAGATTTGAGTTTGAATTACATGAGAAATTAAGCATTTTCTCTTTTATATAGTAGAGAGGTTATAACTGTAACACCCCGAATTTAATTGAGTTATTTAATTGAATTTTATTTCTTTTTTATTTAAATAATTTAATATACTTTTAAAAATATAATTGATGATAATATTTATATATACATTTTAAGCTTTTAAAAAAATTTGAAAGCTACTCTACCTTCAGACTATTATATATTTTATGTTAAAATTATGCTTTTGCTGACATATGATATATAGCAAAAAAAAAAAAAAAAAGAAAAAAGGCGCAAGACAATGGCCTTGTTTGCCTTGCCCTTGGGCTGGGCCTGCACCCACCATCATCCCTGTTTTAGCTAGAGTGACAAAGCAATTAATTTGACTTTCTCTGATGAATTTACTGCAACCTCAGAGAGGATGATGTTTCCAGGTTTCCAACCCTGATGTTAGAATTCTTGGGGATACTTGAAGGTATTGGGCACTACGGGCATTTTACCCTAAAGTTCGTGTATTTCAGCTCTCGTTTTCTTGGCCTGTCCGGGACCTCGTACTCCAAAGGAGAAACGAGTATCCATTTCACAGGATGATTGCTCATACATTTTCAATCTGACTAACAACGCTCTTGAGGAGGAATTACTAACTCTAGCATAATACTTGACGAGCCTCTCCTGTTCTAGCCATTGGTAGAGTCGGATGTGGGGAGGTTTTTATGGTCAATCAACTCATAAGGAAAGACCGTTGTTGTAGGGTAGTGTCCATAATCTGACGCTTCAGCGCGACATGTACTTGGAGGAAGTAAAAAGGGGTTATCGTGTCATTTCTTTGCACGAGGTTAGGGATGAATTTCTCATTCCTAGTGTGATTTAGTGGTGATATGGCTTTTAGATCAAACGAGATTTAATCGTGAGATTTCACAGATATCAGACGTTGATTTCCACAGACGACACCATTGTTTTGTACTTAACCATAATTTATCAGTGAAATAATGATGATGATTGCAAAAATGGATTTGAGCTTCCACTATGGTGGAAAAGAGGTTGACCTACAAAATTAACACTCTAATGCTCAAATCAATATGAGAGTGAGACGAATCAAATGAGATTTGAATTTGAATTACCTAAGAAATGAAGCGGTGTCCCTTTTACATAGTAGAATGGTTATAATCGCTTACTAAGCTAACAAGGTGAGATACGAAAAATCGTCTGATTAATCTTGAACGATGATTTTATATAATCTCTTGTTTAAGATAGTATACCTGCCGTGTACGTGATCCAACGAGTCATTGCTCTTCTAGGCCATGGTTATTAAACTTTCCGAATGACACAAACATTTATTTATATAGGTCAAATCATATTATTTCTTTTAAATTTTAGATTCTTATGTTTTCTATAGGTGGTCAAAATTAAAACTTTTTGTTGGATTTAACTTGTGTATGGATTGGGCCGAAGCCCAAATAATAGAGGGTTGACATTTTTTGGTTTATTTTATTATTTAGGCAGTGGAGTAATAACGCTGTCTCGTGGAGACAAAAAAGTGAAGTTTATTTAATTCAACATCTAAACCGACTAGATTCAACATTGAATGCAACTTCCAAATCTGACATCTCCTCCTCACTTTCCATAACAGTGTTGACAGTTAATAACCGTCCTTTCATTGTTTAAGATTTAAATGAAATCCTATATAAAAAAGGGTCACGTACAACAAATATAATAGTAATTGATTGAAGAATTAAAAAGTTGAATTTTAAACGATATTAACTTAACATAGAGATCACTTGCATAAAAGAAAATATTATGAAGAAAATGAAAAGTATTTTTTTTATAATTAGAAAAAAACAAAATATTATTTTATTTCAACGCCAAAGAAAATATTTAACTTAAATTTAAAGAAACACATTGACTATTATAATAAATAAAATATTTGAATAAAAAATTGAAAAATTGAAAAATTTATAAACGAATATAGATTACTATTCTAATCACTAAGAATAGAGTATCCACGTGCCTCTATCCATTTTTTTTAAAAAAAATATTATTTTGACACCAATTTTTTACACCTACACATTATATATCACTGTTGATAAATATGATGAATAACGATATTGATAATTTGTTTTTTTTTAAAAACAACTATGATTGATGACGTGTAAAAATTTAAAATTTAATACGTTTGATTAATATATTTTAACGTTAAAAAATAATCTTAAGTGGAAAAATAAAGATGGTTAACTAAATGTAATACCTTGGCTAATATAGTTTATAATATGATTATTGAGTACTTTGATATCTAAAAATAAAGTCTTACGTGCTAACGTAAACCAACTTTGATTAATGATATGCATAAGAGCACCTCCAATGGTGCAACCCATTTTTAGGTTCTTTGTGGAACCCACTCTTCTAAAATAACTTATTCAACTTTTACTCTAATGGTGCAACTTCAAAGAACCCATATTGGGTCCCACTACTTTACTTAAATATATTATTTATATTAAATTTATTTTATTTAAAATTATAATTTAAATATTTAAATTTTAATTACTATAAATATAAACTAAACATAAAATTAAAATTAAACATAAAATTGAAAATAATAATTTATGAATAAAATGATGAAATTGTGAGAGAGAAATTTAAAATTAAAGAGTAAATAAAAGTGAGAGAAAATAGGATTGTTATAAATTTTTGCAACAAACTTATATTTATAATAAATAAAAAAAGTTAAAAAAAAAATAAAACCAACAAGTTAAATAATTATTTTAATAATAAAAAAAAATGAAGAACCGTTGCTTATGCAAGGAACGTTCACCAGCTAGAACAACTTTTTGTTGACAATTTCAATGCCAAATTGGCAAACCAATTTGAAAAACCACCGTTGGAGATGGTCTAAAATTGATTAATACATTTTATAATTTGGCTAATGAGTTCTCAAACATATTTTTTAAAATCAACTATCTACTACCATTGTAATAAACTACCAATGTTACTAATATGCCCTTCCCTTAAATTTTTTACTAACTCTTTCAAACAATTTTGTAATTACATAATCACCCTATTTTTATTAGCATCCTCGTTCCCTGTGTTGCCACATGTATATCCTGCACAATCTAAATCACTCCTTTATCAAAAGATTTTCTCTTCTATCTCATTCACTACATATCAACTTTTGTCAATCTTTTTCCTTTCCCTTGCCAATTCCACTAAACCTTCTTCTCATTCATTGACTATTTCTCTCCCCGTGTTCCTTCGTCCTTAAGTGTTGAACTTGTTTTCAACTTTTCCTTCTAACAAGAAAAGGATTTGTCAAGGTAAGTGTTGCTTTCACATTTGCGCTCAATAACTTGGTTTGTTCTGCATGCTTTCACAAAAGAAAAATGCTTTATCAAGGATATCACTTTCCTCCATGTCAAATATAGCTGCAATAACTAACAACGATTTTAAGCTACCAGGTCTCATTAATGTTTAACGTTATCTTATGTTTTCTTTTTACGGTGTTTAATGTCCTGTTTCAGCTTTTTAATGGTTTTACATTAGCCTAAATCCTTTGTTATTTCATATGTTTTCATAGTCATTCTTTAAGCTATGTGTAAATTGTTAGAACAAGCACAAAAGCTTGTATGTGAATCAATGGAGGTGATGGATAATTTTGGTGAAATTGGAGGATTAGGGAAGATGAAGTTTAGAGAGAATAAAGATTAATTGAGAGGGTAAAAAACTCATATGACATTAACTCATTCAACATATTACAAAATGTATATATAGTGCCTACTAACACTAAACAAAGTAACAAATAAAAGCTAAACAAAACAGCCTAAAAAACAGAAGTATTTTTCTGGTTTTTCCTGCAGCATTCTGGCAGCTTTTCAAATAGCTTCCAATCATAGTTACATTGCATTTGACTTATATAACATCCAATACACCACCTTAAGACAAATGCTCGATGTTCTTCATCCCCAACTTCACCACGAGTCGCTTGAAAACATCGTTTGTAACCAATTTCGTCAACAAGTCCGCGACTTGTTCTTCACTTCTGCAGTAGCTTAAACATAACTGTCCATAACTCACCAAATCGCGCAAGTAATGGAACCTCATCTCAATGTGCTTGCTTCTCCCATGTGCTATGGGATTCTTAGCAAGTTTGATGGCTGAAACATTGTCCACCAACAACAAAACTCCCTCTTTCACTCAGCTGTCCAGCTCACGCAACAGATTCACAAGCCACACAGCTTGGCATGCACACATCGAAGCTGCAATATACTCCACCTCGCAAGAAGAGAGAGCAACCACTGGCTCCTTTTGAGAACACCAAGAGATTGGTGCACCGCCGAACATAAAGACATAACCCGCCGTTGATTTTCGATCGTCTTTATCTCCGTACCAATTGGAGTCGGTATATCCAAGTAAATTGCAACTTCTGCCCATGTCACTTGCCGGAAACAAAATTCCATAGCCAAGAGTACCTTTCACATAATGAAGGATCCTCTTAACCGCTGCCAAGTGTGATACCTTTGGCTTTTCCATGAACTTACTAGCAATACCGACACTAAACGCCAAATCAGGCCGCGTATTGCACAAGTAACGCAATGATCCAACCAATCTCCGGTATTGAGTTGGATCCACATCTTGCTCTTCCTCACTCTTGGATAGTTGTAACCGTGCCTCAGATGGAGTTATGGCAGCATTGCAATGCTCCATATCACACCTCTTCAAGGTCTCAATTGCATACCTTCTTTGATGCATGAGCAACCCAACTTTGTCTTTTGGAACTCTATGCCTAAGAAGTATGTCATAGCACCAAGGTCACTCATTTCAAATTCCCTCATAAGCTCTTGCTTGAACTTTGAAATGTATGATTCGCAACTTTCGGTAATCAACAAATCGTCCACATATAGACAAATAATGATCACCCCTTCGCTAGCACCCGTTTTCACATACACCCCATGCTCGGACACACATTTCTTGAAACCAATATCGTTAAGAAAACCATCTATGCGTTTGTTCCAAGCTCTTGGATCTTATTTCAAACCATATAGTGCCTTCCTCAACTTGTAGACTCTTGACTTTTGGTCTTGAACAACAAAACCCGGTGGCTGTCCCACATACACCTCTTCATTTAATGGACCGTTCAAAAATGCCGATTTGACGTCCATTTGATATAATGGCCAGCTGTTGGTATTTGCAATCGCAACAACTAACTAGATGGTTTCATGCCTTGCAACTGGTGCGAATACCTCATCAAAATTAATGCCTTCCTTTTGCAAAAATCCCTTTGCCACTAATTGAGCCTTTTGCTTGATTATCTCACCTTTCGGATTTGCTTTCACCTTGAATACCCATTTCATACCAATTGCCTTTTTACCTTTCGGTAAATCGACCAACATTCAAGTATTGTTTTTCTCAATTGATTCCAGCTCATCCTTCATTGCACTCATCCATTATGGATCGATTAATGCCTCCTTCGTATTCACTGGTTCAGATTCGGCCATTAAAGCGAAATGGATGAGATCACCATCACGATTGATCTCACTATCACGAAATACCTCACAATCTCAAAGTCTTTGAGGCATACCTCTCTGCCTCGTTGGTCGTCTATTCGTTTCACCATCCTCCGTTGTGAATGGTTGCTGTCCAGGATCATTAATAGGCTTGAAATTCAAATTTCCTCCCAGGAAATCGATTTCTGGGCCTGAATTTCAACTTCCAGCAGCACCAGGGGGCTCTGTTACGGGCTGGAAATCGATTACCTCATTTGGTAAATCAATTTCCTGTACAGAAACAACATAAATTTTGCTGTCAAACGTCTGAATTTCGTCCACAATCACGTCCCGACTTACCACAATCCTTTTTCTACTCATATCAAACAATTTGTAGCCTCTGGTAGGATGATATCCAACAAGTAACAAATTCTCACCCTTATCATTAAGCTTCTTTCTAAGCTGTCCCAGAATATGTCGAAACGCAACCAAATCGAAAACGCGCAAGTGGCTCAAACTCGGTTTGAATTCGGACCATACCTCTTCTGGAGTTATCTTTTCCAGCTTCTTTGTCGGACACCTATTCAACAAATAAGCAGCTGTAGATACCGCTTCACCCCAAAGCTCTTTCGGTAAATTTTTGCCTTTTAACATGGTTCGTACCATGTTCATGATTGTCCAATTTTTTCTCTCTGCAATGCCATTTTGTAGTGGAGTGTAGGGAGGCACCACCTCATGGATTATACCCTCATCATTGCAATAGCTCATAAACTCACCGGATGTGAATTCACCACCACCGTCCATTTTGAGAGTTTTGAGCTTTTTACCGCATTGTCGCTCAACCATTGACTTAAACCGTTTGAACACTTCAAACACCTCATCCTTCCTCTTAATGAGGTAAATCCACAACTTCCTACTAAAATCATCAATAAACGTGACAAAGTATCGATTGCCACCGTAGGAATTAACTTGCATCGGTTCGCATACATCGGAATACACCACCTCAAGGTGATGCTTGGTCCTATGACCCGTATCCTTGCTGAAATTACTCTTGTGTTGCTTCCCGTGAACACACTCTTCACATATTTCAGTTGGAATATTAATCCTTGGCAGCCCGGACACCATACCATGTCTTTGTAACGCGTCGAGATCACAAAAGTTGAGATGACCGAGACGGTAATGCCATAACCATTCCTCACGACTTGCAGCAGTAGCTAAGCACCTATGGTCCATAACTTTCAACTCAATCTTGAAAGTTCTATTGGCAGCCATAGGATCCTTAAGAATCAAAACTCCATTTTGGTCCAAAACGCGCAATACTTTGTTTTCCATGCAAATTGTGTAATTCCTTCAAGTAATTGGCCAATGCTTAAAAGGTTACACTTAATTCCAAGAATGTACAAAACGTCCTTGATCAAGGAATGACCACCATCTCTCCTCATGATCAAGACATCACCGACACTGTCGGACGCCAAAGTCGTATTATCCGCGAATCTCACTCTACTTCACGTAGCTTGATTGATCTTTACGAACCAATCTTTTCTACCTGTCATATGCGTCGAACAACCAGAATCCAAGTACCACTCATCACTACCTTGAACTCCATCTCGAACCGTTACTAATGCGTTTTTCTCCGAACGCATTTTCTACAGTTTTTCTGCACTGCAGTAGTTGTTGTCCAGCAACTTTCTACTGTTGTCCATGCTATTATTCTCCTCCGTAATCACCACAAGAAGTGTGCTATCATCATCCACTTCTTTCCTAGCAACCTTCGCTTCATCCGCATCACTCTCCTTACGCTTGAAACGACAATCTCTTGAGAAATGTCCAAGCTTTTGACAATTGTAACATCTCTTGGTACTTTTGTCGAGCGGCTTGTAGTTGCCTTGACTACCATCCTTAGAGGTTCCTCCTCCTCTTTGTCCTCTTGAATTTTTTGGATCTTTTCCACCAAAATTCTGGAAATTCTTCTTATCTCTAGAAGACCATTTCCCTTTCGATCTCTTATTCTTCTCATTGAAACGAGCTTGCAAAGCCACTTCCGCTTTTGCCTTATCGTTTCCTCTTTCATCCATCCTTTGTTCATGAGCTTCCAATGAACTTTGTAGTTCATCCTTCGTCATGGTCTTGAGATCCTTCGATTCTTCAATCGCAACAACAATGTTTTCGAATCTTGCCGTTAAAGAACACAACACCTTCGACACAATGTTTTCCTCCGAAACCGACTCACCGCAAGCCTTCATTTGATTCGATGATATCATCCAAAGTACATTTTTCAAACTATATATGTTTTGACATCATTAAAACAAGTATAACCAAGCACGAGGCACTTTGCCCTCGCATACCCCCCTCCCCTTTTGATGATGGCAAAACAATAGAAACATAGTTGAGCATAATGTGTTGTATCATCCTTCCCCTTACTCCATGCATTTATCTAGAAACGATCTGCATGTTTGATCAGTCTTGTATAAGTGATTTGTTTCTGCTTGATTTTCTTCTCCCCCTTTGACAACATCAAAAAGAAAGAAGATAAAGGTCAATGAAAGACATATTATAATGAGATAAGAAAATTCACCAAATTTGTACAAGATAATCATTAACAAACATCCACATATAACGAAGTTAATGAAAGGATATAAATTGATAAATAGATAACCACACAAATATTCAAAAGAAATGTGTGCTATTACAAATTAACAATGATTCATGTCTTAATAAAACAAACAAACATAAGAAGATATTAACACTAGAATATGATGAACAATAGATGAAATGACAAACATGATGATATACAAGGATTCCTCAAGGACTCCTACCCCTTACGTGATGGCCCATTTCGTGAAATGGTTAGTCATGAGGTGGAGGAAGTTGTTGCTCATCTACTCGTTCCGTATACTCAAGCACAACTTGATTAAGAGTGATGAAACTGGTAGAGAGAGCACGGTGTTGACTTGTAGTAGATTCAACCATGCCATCAAACCGACCCATCACTGCTGTTACGAATGAGTTAAAGTTATTCGTGTGAGCTTGAAGTTGATTCTGCAAATTTTTGATCCGCTCATCCTGGGCAGTGATAAGGTTTTGTTGTTCGAGCTGCATACTCCTCACCAGTTTGAGGAGTTTGTCATTGTTCTGTTGGGGACACGGAGGTGATGAAGGCACATAATTCTAATATGGGATCTCTTGATATTCCTAATTTGTTGCTTGAGGCATGTAGTTTTCACCTAATGTAGTACAACCTATATGTTGCCAGGCACCCCATCCTTGGTTGTCAACATGTTCAAAATGGGGTGATTGATCTAGCCAACCGATGTTATCTTGTTCATCAGTTTCCATGTGAGTCCCGCCCTCTTCTCCTTCTTTTTCTTCTTCATCTTCATCACTCTCGTCAAATTCTTGCAGACGAGATCTTGTTGCCTTAACAATAAATCTGTAGTGAGAATCGCAAGGATCCCAAATATAACCCATCATAGTTAGAGTATTTTGACAAAACTATAGGTTGGTTGTCAAGGTTGTGTAAGGGATACCGATTATTGAGGACATATTGGATGAAGGAGCCATATGACAGTGAGGTTCCTCTACCAGAGTCTTTCAAAGAGTAGATTCTAGTCGCAATGTAGTGAGGCCAGTTAATCTTGATCTTCTTTTTCAAAATCTAAACCAAGTGAACCTCAGCTTGGTCAACCCAAGAATAACCACCTTTCTTGGGTCGAAGAATGTGTGAGACAATCCACTGTAAAATTCTGTCAACCGACTTCAACCTACCAGTTGTGACTGATTTTGGAAAAGGTCGCTAGTGACAATTTCGTCAGCATATGGTTTCTTCAGCATAGAGTTCAAAACCTCCTTGAAATCATACTCGTTCATGGTTCGAGTATCCGTCACCTTAATCAGCGGCTCAACAGTCAGAGGAGACATATCGAAAAGATTTTTCAAACAGAATCATTGACATATACCTTATTATTTTTAATCTTAGTACTGAACTCAAAACCTTCTAATTTTCCTTGAAGACCAGTGTAGAAAATTCTGATCAAGTCCTTATTATATTTATTATCGCATTTCAAAAATTTGTTGAAATTATGAGCATTCAGAAATTCAAGTACATCTTGGATGTGCATTCTTTCAGTAGCTTTTCATTAATAATCATATTGTTTGACAATTGATCTCTTACTCAGATTTTTCTCATAAAGTTCAGTGTATTCAGGAGGTAAAAGAGAGAGAGAGAGAGTGATTACCAGTAGAGCAACTCTAGAAGTACCAGCTTGAGCGAATCGAGCTCTGGTTGTTCTTTTCCCTGTTACTCTTCTTGTAGCCATTAGAGCAATTATTTGAAGAGGATGAATAGTGAAAACAACATTTTTGATATTGATTGGAGAGACTCACTATACTTCTTGACTAGGTAGTGAAATTAGGTTTTGAAAGAGAGACTTTGGGAAAAGGAGATGTAGGTACTAGCCTTGAGTAGGTGCAAAGTATCAATTTAAATGCTAATGATGATGTTGTTTGAATGCAAAAAAAATTAAATGCATTAAATGGGTCAAGTAATTTGAATGATTCATAAAAAATAGAGGTTTTTCCAGCAAAATCGTGCGACGCGTCGACCCACACAGGTTTTGCATCGACGCATACTGTGAAAGCATACATAGTGAGCAATTTTCAAAGTTTGAGTCGACCAAAGGGTCGACCTAAGTGGACCCGCTTTTAAAACAAGAAAATTTGTTATTTTGTGAGTCGACCGGACTCCTATGTAGGTCGACTCATCCAGTTAAAAACAACACAAATCATCAATTTGAAACATGCAAGCATCAAAATGACATAAATAGATAGCATACTCAAATATCAAACATTCAAAGGGATGAAACATGCTTAATCATGCAATAAACATCAATAATAATACATAACTTGATAATCAACTTACACAAATGAGGTGAATACAAAAGTTTGATAATAAGAAAAGATAGTACCTCAACTGCGATCGATGATAAATGCCCTCACATATGGCTTGGTTACTTTATTTGTTAGATAAAGATATAGAGAAAGCACATATATAGAAAGCATGCAATAATGATCTCCTAAGCATGATTCTAGATGTCGAGAACACCGAGTTTCCTACGGATGTGAAAGAAAGGCTCTATAGCGAGTGGTTTTATGAAAATATCCGCAAGTTAATTTTTGGTATCAACGTGCTCAAATACCACATCACCTTTCTCCACATGATCCCCAAGGAAATGATGGCATATTTCGATATGCTTGGTGTGTCAATGTAATATGCGGTTCTTGGTAAGATTAATGGCACTAATGTTATCATAAAAGATCGAAACACACTCAAGCTTTAGATTAAAGTCGAGTAATTGTTGCTTAAAAAATAAGACTTGAGCACAACAACTACCGGCCGCAATGTATTCCGCTTTGGTTGTTGACAAAGCAACATAAAATTGCTTTTTGCTATGCTAACTCACCAAAGAGTTTGAAAACAGATGACAAGTGCCACTTGTGCTTTTCCTATCCAATTTGCAACTAGCAAAGTCGGAATCGGAAAAGCCAACCAAGGAACAATTGTTACCCTTGGAATACCAGAGAGGTATCTAAGTATGCGCTTTACAACTTTCAAGTAAGATTCCTTGGGACATGATTGATACCTCGCACACATGCAAACACTAAACATTATGTTAGGTCGAGATGAGGTAAGATAGAGGAGAGGTCCAATCATACCTTTATACTTCTTCACCTCCACATCCTTACCATTCTTGTCTCGGTTGAGATTTGCACATGTAGGCATCAGAGTGTCAATCACCTTGGAGTTAGCCATGTCAAAACACTTGAGAAGCTCAAGGAAATGTTTTGTCTGGCTCACAAATGTACCCTCTTTGAGTTGTTTGATTTGCAATCTGAGAAAATAGTTGAGCTCCCCCATCATGCTCATCTCGAACTCGCCCTGTATTAATCTAGAAAACTCCTTGACCATATTCATGTTAGTTGATCCAAAAATGATATCATCAACATATATTTGTACCAAGATTAAGTATTTTCCTTGATTTTTAATGAAGAGAGTTGTGTCAACCTTTCCTCTTGAGTACCCTTGATCAAGAAGAAATTTGCTAAGACGGTTATTATAAGCCTTAGGGGCTTGTTTTAGTCCGTACAAAGCTCGTTTTAACTTGTAGACATGATCAGGATACTCATGGGGTTCAAACCCAAGAGGTTGGTTTACATAAACCTCTTCATTTATATATCCGTTGAGGAAAGCACTTTTTACATCCATCTGAAATAATTTGAAATCTTTCGCACAAGCGAAAGCAAGCAAAAGGCATATAGCCTCGAGTCGAGAAACCAGCGCATAAGTTTCCTTATAGTCGATTCCCTCCTTTTGGTTATACCCTTGTGCGACTAACCGCGCCTTGTTGTGTGTTATAAATACGTTTTTGTCCTGTTTATTCCTAAACACCTATCGGGTGCCAATTATTTGATGGTCTCGCGGAGGAGGGACAAGGTCTCAAACCTCATTTCTTTTAAACTGATTCAGTTCCTCTTGCATTGATAGGAACAAAGGTTTATCGAGTAATGCCTCTTTAGGGTTTTTATACTCAACTTGAGAGACTAAAGTAAAGTGATAACATAAGTTACTTAGCTTAGATCGAGTTGTCACTCCCTTTGAGATATCACCGAGAATGTTGTCGATAGGATAGTCTTTAGAAGACTTCCAAGCTGGAGGAAGGCTATTGGTGTTAGTCGGATGAACCTCCTCAATCTCCTTATGATGGTGATCTTTTTCCTCAACTTTCACTGATTCAGGTTGATCAATTCTTTTCTCAGTGTCTTTGAGTATGTCTTCAGAAGATACACCTGCACCATGAAACGAAATACCTTTTCCGACACTTTTCGGATAAGTTTCATCAAAAGTGACATGAACAGATTCTTCAACTATAAGTAACCTCTTATTGTATATTCTATATGCTTTACTTGACTAATAGTATCCGAGATAGATACCTTCATATGCCTTGGATTCAAATTTACCTAGACTCTCCTTACCATTGTTTAACACAAAACACTTACAACCAAAAACATGAAGTGAGACATATTTGGCTTCCTCCCTTTCAAAAGTTCATACGGATCTTGTTAAGAATAGTACGGATAAACACCCTATTCAAAACATAACCCGTACTAATGGCATCAGCCAAAAAATATTTAGGAAGTTCACTTTGATTGGTCATAATTCTTCCTAACTCTTCCTAAATTCGATTTTCATGTTCCACGACCCCGTTTTATTGAGGGATACATGGAGCAGAAAAATCATGATCAATTATGTGTCTACCACAATATTCTTCAAAAAGATGATTTTCAAACTCACCTCCATGATCACTTCTAATTGATATAATGTTTGTGTTCAACTTGTTTTGAGAAAGTTTAGCAAAATTTTCAAAGGCGGAGAAAGTATCGCTCTTGCTAGCCGAGAAGATAGTCCAACAAAACCTAGAGAAACCATCGACTATAACAAAACCATAGTAGTTACCACCTAGCCTCTTAATTCTAGTTGGTCCAAAGAGGTCCATTTGAAGAAGTTCAAGAGGTCTCGTAATTGACACAATGTTTTTAGATTTAAACGAGATCCTTGTTCGCTTCTCCATTTGGCACCCATCACATAAGTGATCATTTAAAAACTTGATTTTGGGTAAGCCAATAACTAGGTCCTTAGAAACTATCTTGTTTAGCAAGTCAAAATTGACATGCGCCAAACGTCTATGCCACAACCATGAGTCCTCACTCATAGTTGTCATACCCTAAATTTGTCCATACTTTGTTTTCAAAGGAATTGGTACAAACCGTCAGAGGTTTGTCAAGAAATTTTGAGATTTGTTTTTATTGGTGTGAGCATGAGGTAGAAGCTTGTTGGTTACCTTAGAGGACATGGTGGAGTTGGAATGACCACCCAGTTCATCTGCACAATGCGTAGGCAAAAGGTTTGAAATTAGGGTTTCAATTTTAAACAAGATAAAATTGTTTTTAAGGGCAAGACTTGTTTCCATGGCCTTCCATGTGTCCTAAGGTGTGTGAGGATGGGAGATTGACCATCAATTTTAATCAGAAAAGCTTCAATTGATCAGTAAATTAAAAATGAGGAGATTTGGGGAAAAAGTCAACTGTAGTTTGACTTTTAATTTAAATGGTGCTCCAATGGTGGGATCATGGTCCATTAAGTTCATATGGCTTAGTGAAGTCTACTCAAGAAGTTTCAAGGCCTCAGAAGACCCAGAACATCAATAGTTGACTCGGTAGTCATCGATCGATCGTTCGGTTGACAAAAACGTCAACTCTTCAACCATAAGGAATTTGACCTCAAAGTATGAGGAAAAAATTTTCCTAATGCCATATTACATCTACCCATGAAGTTTCATGACCATTGGATCAAGGATGGAGGAGTAATCGAAAAATCGGGAAATTAGGGTTTTGAAAGGGGCAAGACCATAACTGCCTAACCACACATCCAATTGAGTTGGTTCAAAGCTTATTGGAAAGCTCTTGACAAGTCCTACAAAAGTCCAACATTGGTCCATGAGCAGAAAATGCATAGATTTGGAGTTATGGCCAAATTCATTACAAGAGGGGAAAATAACTTAGAAAAAATTCTAAGTTATTGGACTTTTTAGGCATGTTTTTTAGCAACTTTGAGTGGATTTTTGACCTAGTCCCATTTGGAATCTGAATATCATGAAAACATGAAAGTTGTAGAGATTCCTGAGGGATTTCCAAAATGTACTAGAACTCCTCCATAGCCCTTATGAGTTGAGAGTTATGAATCCAACAAGATGAGGTTTCAACACTTGAGTTCAACATTTCCATTTTTTCACAAACTCACTTTTTGATCACTTGAACCATTCTCAGCCTTTGGATCATGTTTCTATCTCGTAACTAGAGAGTATGATGAGTTGATATGCAGAAAATTGAAGGATTTGATGGATTTGGTAAGTAAGAGGCAAGTTGGCATTATTTTAATCAAAGAAATCAAGGAAAGAGAAACTTTATGAAATCTTGCAGCTGTAGTCCTCCTACTCCCTAGCCATACTTCAGTCACTTCTTTGTCATTCATGCCACTTGATTTATGCATAAGCTAGAGCCAAGAGCTTGGATTTGCAGCTGTCCACAATATTGAACAAAATTGCACTTTACAAAACTCCCTCCAAAATGCCAAAAGACAAATCTGCCCAAACCTTTCTTTGCCTATAAATAGAGTTTTCCTCTATGTTGAAAGATACACCAGAGCACTCTAAAACCCAAGAGAAAACCCTTGCTCTCATCCTATCTTGCATTTTCTTACAAGTGAAGAAAACCATCCCAAAATACCTCAAAAATCTGCCTTGAGCAAAACATCTTCCAAAACAATTTTCACCCACTCAAAATCATCACAAAGCATCCACACAATCCACAAATGATGTGTGGGAGGTGTTCAAGCCTTTAAACCAGTCAAAACCCTCATTTACCCAAAAGTTAACTTTCAACCAAACAAAGTTTGACTTCACATACAAAATCTGCCAAATCACATACCAGGCCTGTTTTGATCATTGTAAACCTCCAAACACCTTAGGTTTATGATGTACCAACTTTCCATAACTTGAAATATCATCATCATCACTTGTTTCAAGCTCTGGTCCAAGATTCACTTGTTTACTTCAAGTGCAAGAAAAGTTGTCATCTTCATCAAGGCATTGGATTGGATCTTATTTGGAGGCTTCAAGGTTTTCCATACTGCACAAACTTACTTGGAGGTCTACAAGAGGTTGGTAGTTACTATCCTCCTTTAAACTGTCATGAATGTGTTTGATGTGCATTAGTGGTTACAATGTGATTTGAATCCAATGCAGTTCATATTGAATCTGCCCTATCTTGTTTGTCTTGCTCATTAATGTGTATCACTTGTATAATCATCATACCATGTTGTGTTGCTATGTGCTAAACCCTAAGATCCTCTTAAATGTCATGTATGATCATATGAAGGTTGCTTGCAACTTCATGAAGTTTTGATGCTGTCTTGTTTTTGGTTCTGTTTGTGAAGGATATTGACTTGCTTCTGTTGCAACATCATTTTTATATCATGAACCTGTTTGTTAGTATTTTGATTTGGAAATACCTATATGTTGGATCCATGTGATGTTTGTATCATTTGAAACTGGTTTGGCTGTGGTTCTGCTACATTTCTGTTTTGGCCATTTTTCACTCATGTGCATTTTTCAACTCATATACCATTTTCAAACCTAGTACATTTTGTGATCACCTTTGTGTTTGAATGTTGTCTATAACATATTTTGAGTGTGCTTGTAAGTTGTTTGGTGCTGTTGGACCTAGGATGACTCTTGTAGCTTTTTGAAGCTTGTTGATGACCATACCTTGTTTTGCTGTCATAATATTTGCAACTATCATGATGTTTTGCCTTGAAACTTGATCCTTACACTTGTCATGTTAAGTATGCCTTTACGAGGATTTGAACTGCTGTTGGTGATTGGCTTATGTTTGTTAGCATGAGATTGTGGTATGCTTGGAATCATGTTTTGCTAGATATTTGATATTATCCTTTCTTGCATTATGTTGTTGTCATCACTTAGGCATTATAGTAGGGTTGTGTCTGTAATCATGATTTGTCCATATCTCGCTTGCATTTGCCAATTGTGTTTGAGCCTATATGCATTGTGTTGATGTCTTGAAAGCATTATGGGCATTCTGTCTTAAATTGCTTGTAGGCACCTTTGATCATTGTTTTGATTGTTTGCATCAAGATGCCATGCTTTTGCTGTTGTAACTCCAAAATGCCTTAGCCCTATTGTTATGAGATACTCAACTGCCATATGCCTGAAGTTGTTATATGCATGTAGCATTAGGATTAATTGGTGATTGTTGGCATAGTAATGTTAAAATCATGTGTTGCTGCTAGAACTGTCTAACTCAAGCCAAATTGCCATTAAACTTGCAAATCTGTTATGTGCATTGAGCCTTTAGGTTTAATTGTTGTTCACTAGCATTGTCATGGTAAGATTCATTTTTGTTTTATCAAGGTTTATTTTTAGGCCTAAAACTGTCAACTCTTGGTGGTTTGCTTTAAATATACTTGTTTGAGAATACAATCATTCTTGACTTGGCATGGTAATGTCAGGATTTGTGGTGCTGTTCATTTCTAAGCCAGTTTCCAAGTTTGATCAATTGAGTTGTGATTGTTAACTGAGTTTAGTATTGGTTCATGCTAAGTTCATATGGCTGTTACCTTTAGTCCAGTTGGAGCTTTTGATGTTGGTTTGGACAACTAGTTTATAGAAGTGCATTTTGAACATTGTTATGTTCAGTGGTAGGTTTCACAACTAGGAGTTGGTTCTTGTTGTTTGTTTCCATCTAAGAGGATCTGATTGGAATTTAGGTGGATAACCTTTTTCTTGCTGTCATGAAGGAGTATTTACATTGTTCTTTTGATGCTATCTATTTTAGGTAGTTGGATTTATGAGACTTAGTGGTTACTCTAGCAATGTAGTGTGTATCCATGACTGTTTCAAAACTGAGTTTGTCAACTCATACCTAGGTGTTGCCAGATTTTTTTTCTTATGATAAATAGTTTGGTTTTACTTTGTTTTGTTCACCTGAGGAGGGGAATATTTAGGTTTGTAGCCATGAGAGTTTTTGGACTCTTGGATCCATAAGAACAGTTTTCTTTGGTTTAACTGTCTAGGTAAGTTTGGTTGGATTTTATGGAGGCCTCTTGTTTGCTGTTAACCATTAGTGAACAGGTCAGGGTTTAAAGTAATATAGTTGAGGCTAGAGGGTTAAGATCATTAGGATTTCTGCTAGTTGGCTCTGGTAAGAGAGGGGGCTTCTATTTTAGTTCTGAACTGATTGGAGTTTCAATTTCATGGACATGATGCCTTGTTGCTCAAGTCACTGTTCAAGTGGCTGAGAGATGGACCAACCTAGTTTCTATCAGATTTTCTGTTAGGTGGATGATGCATGATGTTAAGAACACCATGATGGGATCTGTTTCCATTTTGGTGATGATATCTTTGGCTGTGAACATGACTTTTATTTGATGCCAATATCAACTGTTTTTTAAGTATATTTATGCATGCCTTTGCCATGTGGTTTTGAGAATCTGCCATGATGTGCTTGGTAGTATCATTGGCCTTTTATTGAGGTTTATGTTAGTATTCTGTTGAGAACTTATAACATATTTTTGGCCACATCCTTCACCCAATGCATATCCTAGAACTGCTGATTTAGGTTCATTAGCTGTTTGAGACAATTAGTGTTCATTGTTTTCATTTGGGTTTGCTTGTTCAGAACCTTGATGTGTGAATTGATAGAAACAACTAGTTCATATTGCTTGCTGATTGGATTCATGCCTTGGAGAAGTTATAATCATGTGTGGTTGTTTTAACTCATGTCAAGTTTGAGTGGCAAATATTTGATGACATAGTGAGTTTGGTGTTTAAAACTTGGTGGGAGGCTAGTCTTTTAGTTTTCTCATTAAGACTGCAGTTAACTTTTAGATTTCGTACAAATTGACCTCTTTGGCTTTGGCTGTTTAGTTAGGTTAGTTTGGCCTGAGAATTTGTCACACATAAGTTTATGCTGGCTGGCCAAGATTTGTTAAGAGGGTTATCAACTTGGCCCCTTATCAGGACTGCATAATTCATGTAGGTGGATCTCTTGATTTCTGGCTGCCCTTTAGTTTAGCTTGGTCTGTGAGGTTTCTGCTTAGATATTGGTTGCTATCAAGACCGTTGGCATTGTGATGCATTTGTTTCTGTCAGCTCCTTTGAGGTTTGATAACCTCTGCTACCATCAGGCTCAACCTTGTATATGATGAGTTTTTTGATCAGGTGCAGTTTTGATTTATGAGCTATTTACACTGGCATTGAGTCACTTCTGCTATCCATGTGCCAAGTCCTTAAACCATGTCACTAGCTTAAGTTGACCATCACCTTTTGATTTATGGAAAGCTAAGACCATCCTTTGGTGTAATCCATAAGCAACATGTTTAGCAGCTTGAGTTTTGACAGCTTCTTGGTTAGAACAAGTTGCCAAGATTGAGAGCTTCATGTGTGTGAGTATCACTGATGTTAGATCCTTGTTGCATTGCTATTCTTCTTTTCTAGCATTACTGTTTTGCCCTTTGTCTGAAAAAGGAAAGAAGTTGCTGTCATGTTTAATTAAAGCATCATCAGGCTTCCTTTTAGACAATTACAATTCATGTGTGTTAAGTTCACAACCTGTTTCATTATGGATTGATGGAGGTTGCTGTCTCAAATCATTGCCTTAACACCTTGTGAATAGCAAATCTATTTCAAACACCAATTTCACCAACTTGCAACTCATGTGCCAATTTTTCATTCTAATGTCTTTGGATCAAACCTACTGTGGGAATTCAGTCTACATCATGTTTACAACTTGCTCAGACCCTTACATGACTTTAATTCCACCTGCTGTGATCCATAGACTTCAAAATTCATTTTAAAACTTACCTTGCATGTTCTATCGAGTTTTATTGTGTGAGCACTATCTGAGAATTTGATTGATACCATCATGTTCCTTATGAAATTCTAGACAAGTTTGACTAAAATTTTGTTAAAATTGATAAAGAATTGAGGAAGTTATGGCGAAATCGTATTTTGGATTTTTGCCTTGAGTCTTGCCTAGCCCAGCCTAGAATCTGCGCGCGTTTAAGTATATTTGCAAATGGGGTGGCGTTATACAATGGATGTATCACCACCCCAGTGGTTAGTAACTTGCCTTGCATTGCCATGAACCTGAGTTCGAGCCCTGCTGGGGCCATTTTGTTTTTTTATTTTATCATTTTCTTTATTTTGTTATTTTTCTTTCTTTCTCCACCCTTAATCACGTGCGCATGTTTGGTTGAGTTAGTGAGGTTTCACTATGTGAACCATGAAGTCATGGTTTCAACCCATGCTAGGGCCCTTTTCCTTTTTTAGCATTTTTGTTTATTTATTCTTTTTCTCTTTTCTCATTTTCTTTTATTTATTTTTAAAATAACTTTAAATACCATAAAATTCCAAAAACTCTTATTTTTATTTTTTTATATTGTAATGTGCCAATTTGTTTTCCATTTTTTTGTTATTTATTTTATTTTATTTTTTATTTTAATTTTAATTTTAATTTCTCTTTTGGTTATTGGGCTTTTTTAGCCCATTTTAAAAAAAACACCTCTCAATAAGAAAATCCATATCTCTTTGTATTGAATTAAAAGGAGAGGACGACAGCTGGCGGCTCTGCTGGGGAATAGCCAAACCTAGTTTGTTTGTCACATATTTGATTTATTTGCTTTTGTTTTTATTTGTGTTGTGTTCTTTCTAACCTGTTGGGTTTATTTGGGATTGGTTTGTGAGAATAAAGCTTCCTACCCGAGCTTTCGAGTATACACTAAGTTAGGAGGTGGATTCTTTCTGATTTGCGAGACTTAGGACTCGTTGAGTTGGATCAAATTCCACCGCTCAGATGTGACCCTGTTGGGATGATCATGTCTTACGTGTAGTCGTAATGGCGTTTTTATTTCCGGCCTGGGAATCTGTGATTTTGAGGACCTTTTGTAGAACCTTATTCCAAAGGTTGCTAAAACATAACTCTGTGTTCATCCTTTGAAGGGATTACCGTCTTACGAGTAGTCATTCTGATGGGAAACTTTTGAGGGTTAGTGCATGGAACTTTGTTTTAAAGCCTATGGGATACCCTCTTATAAACCAATAGATTGCCCACCCGATGGGAGAGATACCTTTTGTTGTTGTCTTGCAGGATCTTTGACTTTGATCCTTGATGTGAATTTGTTCTCGTGTGCACTCATTGCATTGCATTTGCATAAAGTATCTCTACATCATTTTGCATTTTCTTCCCTAACCAGATACCAAGAACTTACCCATCCTCTATTCATAACCCGCAGTTGATTTCCCGACACTCCCATTGAACTTGTAAGAGCTGTGAAGCATTTGAAGCAAGAGGAACATAGACACCTTGAAAGGTAAAGTCAGACAATGCAAGGCGAGGTAGATATGGAGCAGAAGCAGTCTATGGAGCAGATTCAAGCAGAGTTGGAGGAAGTCCGAAGCCAGATGGGGCAATTCATGGTGGATATACAAGCTTTGCGCCAGGATCAGAAAATGCTCAAGGAAGAAGTCCATCAGCTGAAAACTCAGATGGGCCAGATTATGGAAGTCATGAAAAATGTGCTAAGAAAGGACGGAAATCTTAGGCCTGAGGTTGCAGCAGAAATGATCGTCCAACCCGTGCCTGTGGAATATCTCCAAGAGCGCGATATGCCTCGTAGATCTTTTGCACAACCTGAGGTTCCAAGATTTTCCCGTCAGCAGCTACCTTCTGTTTCCCAAGATAATCCTAAGGTTAGGAGGTATGCGCAGAGGCCGAAGCGGCCCGACAGAAGCTTCGATCGGATCCCTATGACTTATACTCAGTTATTGCAGCTCTTGCTTCAACTTCGATTGGTTGAACTTCAGACTCTGGCTCCGTATGTTGGTAAGCCACCACCAGGCTATGATGCAAGTGCCCACTGTGATTTCCATTTTGGGGCACCGGGCCATAATGTGGAAGAATGCAAAACTTTTAAACACAAAGTTAAACACTTAATCGATTCAAAAGCATTCGAGTTCACGCCAAGCGGTATGAGAGTGCCAGGTGGGCTTATTCCAGTTGTTGTAAAAAAGTGGATATCCCGGCTTTCTCCCCTGAAGCTGCATCAGGTCAGGAGCGTATCTTACAATCTTTGGTTTCAGAATCTCCACGTCCACAACTATTGCCTGTCCCTGGGCCAAATTTGAGGATGAAAGTGCCTACACGTGAGGAATGCTCTAATCAGTACCAACAACCTTATGTTCCTCAACAACAAAACCATCAGCGCCAAAATCAGAGGAGGACTCGCAACAACTTGGAAAGAAGGACTGCTCCTCTTCATCTAGTACCTATGTTGCATAATCAACTTCTGCTGCATCTGATTCAAAACTCTTTGGTGGAGCCCAAGTCTCTCAAGCCGTTTCCAGAGCCTTACTCTCTCGGGTACAATCCCCATGTTCAGTGTGGATATCATGGAGGATCCAAGGGGCACTCGACTGAAGAATGCAAAGCCTTCCAGGCCAAGGTGCAACAATTGATTGACAAAGGGTACATATCATTTCCAGAGGGAGGTTTGGTCGTCCATGTCAACCTCTCAGTTGTCTAAAGCTCGAAGATTTCAAGGGTCGTCTCCCAAAGCCAGTGGTCCAGACAGGCAGACGTCCTCAACATTGGCAGTCCTTGGGCACTTTTTATCATTTGCATTTGTAGTTTACTTCTTATTAATCGCTACTTGTGTTTAAACATTGTTGTTTTGAATGGTGATATTAATGAAATGATTATGCATTTTCTGAATCAGTAACGTCGTATTCACTCATTTTCTCCACTTATCACAATCACAAACACATACATCTTTTACCCAAGCCATTTTATTATTGTGGTTTTAGCAAAGATTGAAGGGAGGATGACGAAAACGAAATACCCATAATTGCAAATTGTATGCTTTCGGATAAAACCTTGACAATGATGTACATGCATTGTTTCAAATCCCCTAAATACCAGAGATATAAGGAGTTAATCCCTAGTCAACCACTTCGAGCCTAGAAGTAGGAGTTTCTTTTGGACTTTTAAAACCTTAACACTCAACCTGGGGCAGGGTAGTTGTTCAGTTAATCCAATCCCGCACTCAAATCAACAAAGCAAAATCCAAAGACATGACGGTTGTTTATCAATGACCCATGACATGGCAATCACAACCGAAAAAAAATCAAAAGTCTGCTAAGTCAAACACCTCAAAGGGGACTTAGGCAAAAATCAAGGCAATCCCGACGGATCTGACAAACAAAATCAGTCCATGCAAAAGTTAGGGATCAAAAACAAAATCAAAAGAGGCCCTCAAACCCTCAATAAAAACAGAATAAGATTCAGTGACTGCTATATTAAATAAAAAAGAGCCACTGACATCCACAAAACCAAATAAGGTGGCTGCCATCTCGAGCAAACCTTGAGCCATCAAGTTTTATACCTTCAAGGTAAACATGTGCAGAATTAGCTGAACGTAGGAATAGAGATCATCATGAAGAAGGGATGGGTACAAATCAACTTTGAGCCTAATATCCTTTGTTTTATAACCGTGAACCATACCACGTTACAACCCTCGAAAGACCTAATTGAGGCGAGATTTATTCTGAAAGCATATTATCGCAAGGTTGCATAAACTGACTTCTCACATATTTGCTAATCATCAGCATTGGTTTCATTATCCTTGCTATATCTTTCACACAATCAAATCAACACAACATTTGGTCTAAAAATCCATTCGTTTCACTCTCACGACACTTAAATAAACGATGTTTCTTTCAAAACTTGCATAAACTTTGCATTGAAACTACCATTCATGAACAAACAATTTTATTTACAAGTCAGTAGTTGGCATTAAGGAAATTCCAACACGAAGCAATCAAATAGGATTGGATTATTCAGCAGTCTGTACCAGAGCCAAGTATACCATATAACCTTGTGGATCTGGGGCATTGACGTCTAACGAATTTGGAATCAGTCAGTCTGAGGCAAATCCCCAAGCATCGTTTGAGTATGGGGAAAATCATTCAATAAGTGGTTGATCGGAAGTAAATCACCTCGAGAATACCGATCAAGGGAAGGCCACCCAGAGTTTCTTCGAGCTAGGGGCAGGTCCCTCCAATGTTCATTCAAGATAAGTTAGGTCACTTCCACGCTCTTTTAGGGGCAAGCTGCTCCAAGAGTATGTCGAAGTCAACTACCATGAGAATCGGTTAAACAATTATGAATCCTTTCGTGGTACCAATCAGGGGCAAACCACCCAGAATTTATTTAACTTAAGGGAGAATCCCTCTAGTGCTCATTCAGGACAAGTTAAGTCGCTTCGACACTCTTTTAAGAGTAAGCTACTTCAAAAATGTATTGAAGCCAACCACCAAGAGTCGGTTGATCAAGGATGAATCCTTTCATGATACAAATTCCAGGGTAAGCCATCTCGAGGCCGTCTCATGGCAAGTTACCATCTTTTCAAGATGAGCTTTTCTAAAGATCATACTAGGGCAAGTTTGAACTACAATGGGGCAAGTTACTCAAGCAAGTTCATTTTCGTCAGCAACGGTTGGGTTCAAAACGAGTGTCGGGGAGTCGTACCTTCACCTTCCCACCCAAAGTCCAATCCACATTGGCAACTACAAAAGTCCGCCACGTCGTCACCTGCATTTCCAATCAACTGTTTGCAATCATATGTGTCATACGCATCGCATTCGACATCATAAGCATACTGCTTCATAATCACTTTTGTATCATATGCATACCCAAAATCATATCATCCCTCCCCAACTCTTGCGTCTCCACGTGTTAGCATTTGCATTTACATTTCCATTTATGGAACGTCATTATCATCAAGCATTCACATATGCGAGTTCAGGTCCAGGATCAACCTCGAAGATTTCCAAGATCTTAATCGGCCCAGGCAGGGGCATTTTCCGCAAGACCGTGGGTGTTCCCCACGAAGTTGTGCAGTCTTTTGTTGGACAAATTCAAGAGTTTCAAAGTGATCATCAACCCAGTCAGGGGCATTATCTGACCGAGGGTTTCTCTCACGAGATTCAAAAGATATCAAGATAGAATTCAGCCCAGTCAGGGGCATATCATTCAGAGTCATGGGCATTCCTCGTGGGAGTTATTATCATCCTTCTTTGTGGTAGTAACTTAGTGTTTCCGCTCCATCATCCTTTTGGTGATGGGGCTGGCATCCTTGGTGTCATGACTAGTGTATTTTTCATTATCCTTTTGGTAATGCATCCCCTACATTCTTTTTGGTGTTAGGGTTGATTTTTTTTCGCTCCATTATCCTTTTGGTGATGGGTCTAACATCCTTTTGGTGTTATGACTAGCGTTTCTGCTCCATCATCCTTTTGGTGATGAGTCTGGCATCCTTTTGGTGTCATGACTAGCGTATTTTCCATTATCCTTTTGGTAATGGATTCCCTACATCTTTTTGGTGTTAGGGTTGATTTTGTTTTGCTCCATCATCCTTTTGGTGATGGGTCTAACATCCTTTTGGTGTTATGACTAGCGTTTCCGCTCCATCATCCTTTTGGTGATGGGTCTAGCATCCTTTTGGTGTCATGACTAGCATATTTTCCATTATCCTTTTGGTAATTGATTCCCTACATCTTTTTGGTGTTAGGGTTGATTTTGTTTCGCTCCATCATCCTTTTGATGATGGGTCTTGTCGCTACTGCGAAAATCGGCGCCGGCTGAACAGAAGAGTCACCACCGTGCGTTATTTATCCCACGGGAGGGAAAGGAAACGCTCAGAGTAAACCTCGCACAACACGGGAAAGGTATGGTCGTCGCAACCAAAACCTGGATTCGGGAGTCGGTTACGCAAGGGGAAGGTATTAGCACCCCTCACGTCCGTCGTACTCGACGGGATCCACGCTTGTTTTCGGGTATGGATTGTTATTCTATCTAAACTATAGGTCTGGGGTTAAAAGAAAAGAAAATGAAAGTAAAAATGACTCGGCAAAGTATCGCACTTTATGCCTACGTATTCTCGCCTGGAACGAGAAATCAGAGTCAACGTAGTTCGCCTACCTACGGGAAAGGAGGGGAAGGTTGCTCGCTAGGATATCGCATCCTATGCCTACGTACTTCCACACAGCATGGAAGATCAGAGCAAACGTAGTTCGGGCCACGTACGACACAAGTCTGTCTTGATTGTTTTTATTCCTTCTGAAAAAGGGTTTTTCTGATTAACAGTCCCGGCGGACAAAAAATGACGCTTTGATGAGTTCACGTTCTTTTACGGAAGAAGTGTCTTTTATTGTGTTTGAAATCTTTATGTGTTTTTCTGTTTGTTTTGAGAAAGAAAGAGACAGAACTCTAACCTACGGTTGCGAAGGGAAACAAACTATCCTAATGTTATCATGCCGGGGTTAAGACCTAGTGTCTATCATGCTCCTCTCTCGCGCAGAGAGAAACAGAGATCCTACGGGATAGGCAGAAACAGGAACAATAGCATATATATATAGTAAAACAGTAAAATGCATGGATGCAACAGCACAAGCGAGGCAAGGGAGTCCCACCCAACCTCGAACCTAGAAAACAATAGGCGAAAGTGAACAGGCTTCACTTTCAACCCAACAAGGTAAACAGCAAACAATACAGTCCAGAAAACCAATCAATACATCAGCAAATGAAAAACAACAGCAAAAGAAACAGCATCAGCAGCTCTGAATCAACATCTGGCTTCAAATAATCTCCATTCAGCTACAGGCTTCAACAAGCATCAATATCCATCTTCATGGCCTTCAGATAAGGGCTTTAATCATCATTCTTCCATCTGCAATGGCTTTTCTTCAAGCTCAAACCTCCAGGATGAGGAATCAGTCACAAGAGTGAATAAAATGAATGTTAAACAGTCAATTACCTGCCAAGGGTGGTTCATCAACTGTTAACATTAAACAGAAATTTTCCTCTCAAAAGTTCTATCTTTCAAATATATTCACTGATCCTTCCAAAGGAAGGAGGTGGATATTTGAAAGAGACTTTGAATCATAGAGAAAGGATGGATGCAGACAAGGCATTCCATGTTTGAGAAACAAGCTTTCTAATCTAGAGCTCTGCCTAGCTCCTAAACCCTAGTCTCCTCAGCATCTACTAGCAAGAACATCTTCTCCAACTCTGGCAGTTGAACTTCAATCTCTAGATCTCCAATGGTCTTCATCTCCTCAAGTCTTCAGCTCTCCCAGGTCCCCAGACAATCCCAATACCCACACAAACAAGCAAAAATCCCCAGAGGGCACACCACACCAGACAATCAGATATACAGACAGTATTAATAGCAGTAGGGGAATCCTAACTTTTTCTAAGGGATCTAGTAGCTACCCATAGCCCCTATAGTCCCATAACTAATCTAATTAAATCCTAAGTCCTAAGGAAAAAAATCAAGCTTCCTAAGTCATCACCTAAAAACCCTAATTGGTTCATGTTGTTCAAGCCTACATTAATCACCTAAATTTAATTCCTAAAAATGGGAACTAACATGAATCTACAAGTTTAATGTCTAATCTAAACACCCTAAAAAGAATGGATGAAAAATATGAAAGTATTTAGTAGAACAAAAATTATTAAAATCATGCATGAAATGAAGCTAATTAAAATGACATTTATTTAGAAAATATGGAAAAAATATGAAATAAAAATAAAAATGCAATTTTATTTGATGAAAATTTTCTACACATCCTAAAGAAAATATTGTAAAAAGAATGAAGTGAAAATGATTTTTTATGAATTTGTTATGAATTTATGAAAATTGGTAAAAATTAAAGTGAATTAAGAAATTAAATTGAATTAAAATGAGGGAGGGGGGTTAGAATAGAAACCACGCGCAGTTGATTATCATTGGGCCAGGCAGACGGGGGGGTGCTACTAGCGAATTGGTTAAGCCCAGAAAGCACTCAGAATTAGTGAAATAATAGAAGGACGCTGGGGGGGTGAAACTAGCAACAGATTCACGTTCAGATTGGTTTGGGCTTGGTATTGGGGGTGGGAATAACAACATAATCTGAGGCCCGCCCGTTTCAATTAATGAAACGATGCGTTTGGCACCCAGTCAATTCCCTCCAAAAATCAGATTAAATGCCAGCCACACGATGGCTCAACAAGTCAAGGGTCCAACATGAAATGGACGGCTCAGATTACGTCTTCTTCATTTGATCATCTAGGGTTTCTGAAACCCTCATGCACCTGCCATGATCGTCCCATGTTCCAGCTCTCGGTTCTCTCGCTCTAGGCCATGAAATGCCACGACATAAACACGAAAACTGCTCAGAATTCTTCCCTCTACAATCCTATGGCATCAGTTTACTTTGAAACTCAACACATTAACAAACCCGATAGCAACAACTTCTGACTCCATGAAAGCACTCTGCAACTCACCATCACACTTCTCCCTCAAACCTATCCTAATCTGCTCTATGCATAATGGTGATTAACCTGCGCTATCAAGCTAAGATTCTAATGCATTCTACTACAAGTTTCAAACCCTAACAGTTTCTACCACCTGCTAACAATGGTCTCTATTCAGCCTCAAATTCATCCTAACTACTCTACTAACCACCTAGATCATATCTAAACTAACAACAACATGTTAAACCAACTAGATCAAGCTGTGTGAATGAAAGCATACCTGGTGCAAAAGCTTGAAAACAGCTATGGAAGATTGAGGATCTGAGGCTTCCAAGGCTTGGATCTTGATCAATTAACTCAATACTCAATTCTGTATGCAATGCTTTGATGATTCCTGGCTTGAATTGTGCTGTCCAATGGAGATTGCAGTTTTGATGTTCTTGAAGAAAGTGCTCGAAAATGGATTCTAACCACCTTGTTCTTGATTGAATTATGATCTATGATGATGAAACAGTATCATGAAGTTGATTTTGATGATGATTTGGTGAAGAATTTGGAAGAATTGGAATGAAACTTCAATGAAAAAGAATGAGAAAGTTTGTGAAATTCTTGGTGAAAATGAAGCCAACCCTTGATCAATCTCCATTTCATGAATATATAGACCTCATATGAACATTCTAGATCCATCTTGCACATTCCCTTGCTTTCCAACTTTGATCCATTTTGGTTATGTTTCTTCAATTACAAGTAACCAAAGATAACTTTCTTTTTTCCTTCTAAACTCAAAAAAGTGTTTGAACCATTGTTCTTAGAATTGCTTTTCCATTCAAAATCATATATTGGAAGTCTCCATTTGGACTTGTAAATCTCCCAAACCATTTTTCACTTTGAATTTCTTTGAATTATAAGCCATTTTAGTTCAACTTTTGACCAATTATGCCACTTCATGCTATGAGCTTTTCCAATAATTTGTGACCTTCTTTCTAGACTTAAAATCCCATTTGGAGCAAGTTTTATGTTGTAAGTTTTTCCATTTGAGGCCTCCTTGTATGAGTTTTGGACATAGGTTAAAATGACCTGTAATTCACAAATGCCCAAAATACCCTTTGCTTGCCAAGACCATAAGTTGAGTTCCACACATCATATGAAGGCATGCCATACCATTCTAGAAAGCTAAGACAATGAGGAACAATTCTTATGTTGACCAAGAATTCATTTGAAATCTCCTTGAGGGGAAAAACTAGCTTGGAAGTCAAGTCACTTTCACAGACAAAAATTCAGATACCTCAGATGACCTGTAACTTGCAAGGACCATAACTTGAGTTCTATAAATCTCCTTGATGTCTTCCACCACTCAAATTAAAGGTCTTGAGATCCTCTACAAGTTTCATGTTGGCCAAGAAGCCATTTGAAGCTAGCATTTTGACTTATCTTGCTTGGAAATTTGACCTAAACTAGGGGATTTTACAGAGAAACCCTAATTTAGAAACTCCTCTTCTCCTTGATTTCTCTTGAATTCTCCTTGGCATATCTCCATATCCTTCTTTATATGTCCAATTATGAACCCCATATCTCTCCACTAGCCTTGAATGCCCCTTTAAATCAGTCAATTGACCTAGGGTTGACCTAGGGTTGACCCAGATGAAACCCTAGTTGACTGCCTTCAACTATAGCTCTTGTGCTCTCATCAATGACTTGTCTCCTTCTCCAAATGACTTTCTAAGTCTCTCATAATGTCTAGATACTCTCCATGCCTTCAACTCACAGCTCACAACCCTCTTGCTGACCCTCAGATCCCCTCAGCTAGGAGATGGACTCAAGGCTTGATCTGCTGAGCTCTTTGCTTCCAAATTCTTTCCTGATGACTTGAATGAGATTGAATTGGGATAATAACCTCTTGATAGGCCTTTAGAGATGAAAATAATGATTGGTCCCCCTGTTGAATGGCTTGCTATGCTTATACTATGCAGATGGTTAGTCTATGCACATGACTCTATATGCAAATGCTAATGATAATGAAGCATGAACCCAAGGAATAAGGTTGGGCAAATTTTAGGGTGCAACAGCTGCCCCTATTCAAGCGACTTGGACCCGATTGTGTGAAGAGCCCGGAGCCTTCAGACATTCGCGGTACGAGGCGGTTGAATACTAGTGAAACCAAAAATTTGCCAACCGCAGAAATAAACTGCGCCACTGCTTGGGGAACGACATTCATCAGCTGAATCTGACTGTTACAGCAACCCGCTAATCTCGTGCGACTGTGCTGGGGATTGTCTTCATCGTTCTGAAGAGGATTCTGTCATAACAGATTGCTTGCTTGTCCACGTTAGGACTCTGTCTGTCATCAATACGAAGAACTCTCAACTAGAACCTGTCCACGTTAGGACTCCACTTGCTGTTAACCCAGAAAAATCTCGGCAACTCCGCTGGGGATAATTCGTCTGCATTTCCATAAACTGAATCGTCCACGTTAGGAATAAAACTCTTCCACGTTAGGAGTAACATCGTCCACGTTAGGAATATCTTCTTTTCACATAAAGAGAACTATATCAATCTGTCCGCGTAAGAACTCCAATATCACTTGACATGTCCGCGTCAGGACTCCAATCTTTCCGCGTAAGGAATACAACTTTGGTTCTGAACCTGTCCACGTCAGGACTCAACTTTCCACATAAAGAGTGCATCATTCTTCCACGTCAGGAACCAACTTTCCTTGAATCTGTCCACGTCAGGACTAAACTCTTCCACGTCAGGAATACACTCTTTCTTTCCACGTCAGGAATCAATCTTGATATGTCCGCGTAAGGACTCTAATCTTTCCACGACAGGAATGCTGTCATTTCCGCGTAAGGAAACTATCTTTTTCCACGTAAGGAATGCTCTTGATATGTCCACGTAAGGACTCTGATCTTTCCACGTAAGGAATGCTAACTTCTTTCCGATTTGTCCGCGTCAGGACTACATTTTTCCACGTAGGGAATGCCATCTTAATTTGTCCACGTAAGGACTCCATACTTTCCACGTCAGGAATGCTGTCATTTCCACGTAAGGAAACCTATTCCGATATGTCCGCGTAAGGACTACATCGTCCACGTTAGGACCCACTTCTCCACGTTAGAAACAATAGTCTCTTTGATTTGTCCACGTCAGGACACTGATCTCGTCTTGATTTATCCACGTTAGGACTCAGACGTCTTCGACCCGCTGAGGAAATAAGACTTGTCCACGTAAGGACTCGCACCCTTGTCTAATCTGTCCGCGTCAGGACACCAACACAAAGAGTAATTGCTTTTGTCAACGTCATGACCTCCCATTCCACCAATACCGAGAACCTGAATCTGCCCACGTTAGGACTAACACACCTCACCAATCCAGGGAAATAAACCTGTCCACGTTAGGACGCCCACTTCTGAAGAAATCCCGTCAATATAGGGATAAATTGTCCGCGTCAGGACTTAGCTCTCCACTGATCCCAACCCCCAAACTTCTTAGCACTGACGTGACAGCGACTTTGAGACGGACTCTACTGGGGATGTCTGGAAACCAACTATCGGACGCCTGTTCTGATAACCGGCGGTAGCCTCTGAAATTCTGATTCATAGAACCCGTTGATGACAAATAGTTCTGCTTGGGGATAAGGAGAAACTTATCCTGGTAACTCTGCGGGGAAAATAAGAGACATTTGCATAAATGACTCTGTTAGAGACAAAGAGAATCTCATCATGCTGACTCTGTGGGAGAATACTGCCGAAACTGACATTATCAATGAATATCTCATGCCGAGATCTTGAGTGTTTGGTAATTCGTTTGAGCCAGAGCTCTCTTCACCTGAACTGCTAGAGCACATGAACTGCTTCAGCAAAATAAATGCTGGGAGGATAATGCCGACCCCGCCGGGGATAGCCAGATGCTACACAATTATTCCCGCAAAATAAATGCTGGAAGGGTGAAGTCGACCCTGCTGGGAAATTGGCAACTCAAACCACACGTCTTGTTGAGGTAACCCCCTGCTGGGGAATATAACTTTGCTGGGGAAAAGCAGATGCGCATAGTTCGATCGGACTTTCTGCTGGAACGTGAACTGATATCACCCGTATCTCTGACAAAATAAATGACAGGACCCACCATCAACTCTGCTTCGGAGAGTCTTGATCTTCGAGTTCCACTGGAAGGAATGAAAACACTTGCAAAGAGAATTCCGCTGGGGATGAGATGATTCTCTTGGGGAAAATTAACTGACTCCGCTGGGGGAGAGTGCCTGACCCTGCGGGGAAAGACGAGCCTGTCTGAATACAGCCTCACGATCTTGGAATCGCCAAACTCTGCTGAGGACGAATAACTTTTCTGGAGCACGTCCTTTGGATAAGCTACGGCTAGCTGGGGAATTCTATCCTTCTTCAGGAATAACACGCATGACCTGCGTGGGGATCAAGTCTTTCGTTATCGCACTCTTTTGATCACCTTCCTCGGATGGTTACGAAACCTGCAACAACACAAGCAAGACACGACAAGCCTATGCAATCAAATCAATTCAGGTTAGTGACGTTACACTCAGTTAATTCAAAGCTTTAACAATTGTTGGCAAGGGCCAGTGATGTTATACTCATGCTAGCTTCACTAAACTTAGGCGTTTTATCATGCACAAAACAGTAAAGAACCAGTGTCAAGTACTGAATAACATATTTTCATTGATCGGGCCCCTGAATGGGCGGAGTTCTTGTACACAGGATGTAACTCCTGAAAAGAGGAAGCTACGCAAAGCAAATACATAAGTATGCACAAGAAGCATGAATATTTTGACAAATTAAATTTTGTACACATGTCGGCAACGGGATGCAGATGAACACCACGAACTGATCCTCCTATGACTCATCCGACTCTAATGCTTTCCCGGTATCCCCACTTCTGAAGAGGTTGTATCCGATAACTGACTCCTCAAACATATTCTCCCGCATTGATGCTCATTGCAATATCAAATTCGGACCGCAGTCATTTGCTTTTCAAATCCCTAACTTTTGCGTGAACCGCCCTTTACGGGTTTTCAGTTCACCGGGATACCCTTTTTTGCCGAAGCCGCCCAGTGTAGGTTTTCAACTTCGCGGGTGTACATTTTTTCAATTTTATCCCTAATTTTTGCCCGAACCTTTCATTCTGTTTTTGGTTCGCCAGGATGCCCCATTTTTGCCTGGACTCTCTTTTTTTGTCCAGCGGGTCTATTTCAAGCAAAGTATTTTTTAACTGCGTCCGAATTCACAGGTGATGCAAAGTCTTCTCCGTCCATGGTGGACAACAACAACGCTCCTCCTGAAAAGACCTTACTGACAACGTATGGCCCTTCGTAGTTGGGGGTCCACTTGCCCCTGTGATCTGCTTGCGGCGGGAGAATCCTTTTCAGCACAAGGTCGCCCGTCTGAAAGCTTCGCGGAAGTATCTTCTTGTCGTACGCTTTCTTCATTCGTCTTTGATACAAACGACCGTATGCCAGAGAAGCTAGCCTCTTCTCATCCATCAAACTCAGTTGGTTCAATCTATTCGTTACCCATTCTGCCTCGTCCAGCTGAACGTCTCGCAATACCCTCAGAGAAGGGATCTCAACTTCCAATGGTAATACCGCTTCCATTCCGTATACCAACGAGAACGGAGTTGCCCCGGTTGATGTGCGTACCGTCGTACGATAACCGTGCAAAGCAAAAGGTAGCATTTCATGCCAATCTTTATAAGTCACTACCATTTTCTGGACGATCTTCTTGATATTCTTATTGGCCGCTTCGACAGCGCCATTCATCTTGGGTCGGTAAGGGGAGGAGTTGTGATGTTCGATCTTGAAATTCTGACAGAGCTCCTTCATCATTTTGTTGTTCAGATTTGAACCGTTATCCGTGATTATCCGCTCGGGAATCCCATATCGGCAAATGATATCTCTCTTGATGAACCTGGCCACCACTTGCTTCGTTACATTTGCGTAAGACGCCGCTTCTACCCACTTGGTGAAGTAATCGATTGCTACTAGGATGAACCGATGCCCATTAGAAGCAGTCGGCTCGATCTTCCCGATCATATCGATTCCCCACATCGAGAATGGCCATGGAGATGACATCACATTTAGAGGACTCGGAGGCACGTGTATCTTGTCAGCATATATTTGGCACTTGTGGCACTTCCTTGCGAACTTGAAACAATCAGTTTCCATCGTCAGCCAAAAATAACCTGCCCGCAGCAGCTTTCTCGTCATAGCATGCCCACCAGCATGCGTACCAAAGGCACCTTCGTGAATTTCCTCCATGAGAAGCTTTGCCTCTTCCTCGTCTACACAACGCAACAACACCAAATCGTGGTTTCTTCTGTATAAGACGCCATCTGGATTCAAGTAGAAATTACCCGCTAATCTCCTGAGAGTCTTCTGATCTTGACTGGATGCCCCAGCCGGATACTCTTTATTCCTCAGGAAATTAAGGATATCAAAATACCACGGTTTGTCATCAGATGCTTCATCAATAGCAAATACATAAGCTGGCCGGTCCAACCGAGAGATAGTAATTTGGGGAGCTTCGTTCCAGAAGTTGACCTTGTACATGGAAGACAAGGTGGCAAGGGCGTCAGCCATTTGATTTTCTGCCCGCGGTACGTGATGCAATTCAACTTTGTCGAAGAACGGCAGCAATCTCCTTGCATAATTCATGTAGTGTATCAAATTGGGCTGACGTGTCTCCCATTCCCCTTTGATCTGATTCACCACCAGAGCTGAGTCTCCGTATACGTCTAGATGTTTGATTCGCAAATCAATGGCTTCTTCAAGCCCCATTATACAAGCTTCGTATTCGGCCTCATTGTTGGTAACGGCGAAGGTCAATCGGGCAGTAAACGGGATGTGCGACCCGTGCGGCGTAGTAATAATTGCCCCTATTCCGCTACCGTAAGCATTCACAGCTCCGTCAAATATCATCTGCCATTTGGACCCCAACTCTGGTCCCTCGTCTGGCAACGGCTCTTCGCAATCCTTCATCTTGAGGTACATGATATCCTCGTCAGGAAAATCAAATCTCATCGATTGGTACTCTTCAATAGGCTGCTCCGCCAGATACTCAGACAGCACACTCCCCTTTATCGCCTTTTGCGAGACGTATTGAATATCATATTCAGTCAAGACCATCTGCCACCGGGCAATTCTACCTGACAACACCTGCTTTTCGAATATATATTTGATTGGATCCATCTTCGAGATGAGCATGGTTGTATGATTCAGCATGTACTGCCTCAAACGCTTGGCGGCCCAGGCTAGCGCGCAACAAGTTTTCTCCAGCATTGAGTATCGAGATTCACAGTCTGTAAATTTCTTACTCAAGTAATAGATCGCATGCTCTTTTCTCCCTGTCTCGTCGTGTTGACCGAGAACACAACCCATGCTTCCCTCAAGAACCGTCAAATACATGATCAAGGGTCTACCTGCCACTGGGGGTATCAAAATAGGAGGCTCCTGCAGATACTTCTTTATTTTATCGAACGCCTTTTGACAATTTTCGTTCCACGTTACAGCTTGATCTTTCTTTAACAACTTGAATAATGGTTCACACGTGGCCGTTAGGTGAGATATGAACCGGGCAATGTAGTTCAACCTCCCTAAAAACCCGCGCACCTCTTTCTCTGTTTTAGGCGTCGGCATTTCTTGAATCGCTTTTATTTTAGCAGGATCGACCTCTATTCCTCTTTCGCTTACGATAAACCCCAGGAGCTTACCCGATCTCACCCCGAAGGTGCATTTATTAGGGTTCAGCCTCAGCCTGAACTTCCTAAGTCTTTTAAACAACTTCAACAGATTCACCAGATGCTCTTCCTCCGTCTGGGATTTGGCAATCATATCGTCCACATAAACTTCGATCTCTTTATGCATCATGTCATGAAAAAGAGTCGTCATCGCACGCTGATATGTTGCCCCAGCATTTTTCAAACCAAAGGGCATCACTTTATAGCAAAATGTTCCCCAAGGCGTTATGAAAGTAGTCTTCTCCATATCCTCTGGCGCCATTTTAATTTGATTATAGCCTGAAAAGCCATCCATGAAGGAGAATACGGAGTATTGAGCAGTATTATCAACTAACACGTCAATGTGAGGAAGTGGAAAATCGTCTTTTGGGCTTGCTTTATTCAAATCTCTATAATCCACGCACATTCGAACCTTGCCATCTTTCTTTGGCACTGGTACGATGTTGGCAACCCATGAAGGATACTTCGTCACAGCCAGGAAACCAGCGTCCCACTGTTTCTGCACCTCCTCTTTGATCTTCATTGCCATATCTGGTCGTGTTCTGCGAAGTTTTTGCTTGACAGGCGGGCAATCTTCTTTCAGTGGCAGGCGATGCACAACCATATCTGTATCGAGCCCTGGCATATCCTCATATGACCAAGCGAATACATCATTATACTCTCGGAGCATTTCAACCAGTCTTCGCTTGATATCACTCTGCAATGCGGCTCCGATACGAATGTTTTTCTCAACCCCTTCCGACTCCAAGTTGATAATTTCGATAACCTCGTCGTGAGGCAGAATGGCTCTTTCCTCTTGCTTCACCAACCAAGACAGTTCTTCAGGAACGTCGCTATCTTCGACAACCTCTTCTTCGGCCTGGAATACCGGGTGCTCAAAGTCGGGACGAGTCATAGGTGGCTCAAGGGTGTCATCTGAAAATGTTATCCTGCAAAAGGAATGGTTAAGTGCTTCAAAATGCGTATAAAGCGGATAACCACATTGCCATTTTATTGAAAAATATAAAACAGGAAAGACAGGGATTACGGTATTTGCACATGAAAAAAACGCCATTTATTTAATGATTAACACGCAATGTTTATAACAACACAACCCTAAGCAAACCCTGATGCCCCGGGCAAGACATCAGATTATTCAACAATTAATAAAGCAAAGCATTACTGTTTAAAAGTCACAGGAACAAGCTCCTGAATAGACCAGTTGCACAGTCCTTGTCCCGACATGCTTGGCTGAATCCAGGCATCCATATCACAGTCGCTGTCTCCTTCATCAGACTCCGAAGCAGCATTGACAGTCGCATGACATACTCCACTGGCAGAGATGGTGATTGACTTTCTGAAATGGGGGGCCCCCACGGAAGGAGTTGATGACGACGGTCGGTATCCCAGTCCGAACCGGTCCATTTTCACAGGGATGTCCAGCACTTTGCCCCAGCCCTTGGCTTCTCCTGCTTCCACTAGCGCTTGAGCTTCCTTATACGATGAGACAGCTATCTCTGGCACTTTGCTCGGCCCGGGACCTTTGTCCTTGATGCGTAAACCTTCGAATGCCTGGCATGGCGTCTCGTGGATCTCCCCGTCGACTTCCACATATTTAAACGAAGATAGATGGCTGACCAGGATGTCTTCTTCTCCGCACACGGTGACTACGCTGTCTCCGACCATATACTTTAACTTCTGATGCAGGGTGGACGTGACAGCCCCTGCCCCATGAATCCAGGGTCTTCCCAGCAAGCAGCTGTACGCAGGCTGTATATCCATGATATAAAACTCGGTTGCAAACACTTCCGGCCCCACTTGCAGAGGCAAGGTAATCGATCCGAAGACTGTTCTACGCGTGCCGTCAAACGCTCTGACTACCAAATCACTGGGTGTACACAAGATTCCTCGAACATCTAGCTTCATCATCGCCTTCTTAGGCAGCACGTTCAAAGACGATCCAGTGTCAACCAATACGTGCGACATTACTGATCCCCTACACTCAACAGATACGTGTAATGCCATATTATGATCCCTCCCTTTCGGAGTCAAGTCAAAATCGGTAAAACCCAGACTGTGGCCAGCATTCACATGTGCCAATACTCCTTCCAGCTGATTTACGGAGACATCTTGCGGTACAAAAGAAGTGTCCAGGACTTTCAGCAAAGCGTTTCTATGAGCTTCCGAACATAAGAGCAATGACAAGATAGATATTTTGGACGGGGTCTGCTGCAGATGCTCCACAATCTTATAATCACTTTTCCGAATTAAGCGCATGAATTCTTCCACATCCTTCGATGCTGCTTCTTTTTCACTTGCTTGTACCGGAACATTCTCAACCGCTTTCCCTTTTCCTTTCGCTAGCCTTTCAGCCTCCACTTCAGGAGATATAAAGATCCTGCCGCTCCTCGTCATGCCTCCTGAGCCAACAACATTATCCACAATCTCCGCTGGCTGCTTGTTGACATCAATCTTTATCCCATCACAATACACCTCTAACCCATATGACCATGGGACTGCTTTCGTGTTCTCATACGGGATTGGCCCGGCCTTAGTTATGGTAATCGGTGGTCGCTGAGCTGGCGCTGCAATAGTGATCGTCTTCCGAGGAATCGTCACTGTGGCCACATCACTCCGATTATCCACTACTGCCCCTGCAGGCTCATCAGTTGCCGCTCGATCAAACTGCAATATACCTTCATCAATTAAGGCCTGAATGCCTTTCTTCAAATCCTCACACCCCCCAGCTAGGGCCCAACAGTCTAAGCAGTACTCATTACATCCTGGGTAAACACCTCCTTGTAACAGTCGGCTCTTTATCTCGCTTAGCGGCGTCTTTAAATCCTCAACATTCATGATAAGATTCAGACCCTCCTCAGTCAGCACGGCGTTCGCCCCATGATTAGGCATGGGTTTCTGGACTATATTCGGACCTGCCGTTCCGAAATTGATAGTCTTGTTGTCTAAAAGATCCTGCACAACGTGCTTAAAAGCATGACAACCTTCTATATCGTGACCCGGGGCCCCAGAATGAAACTCACAGTGCCTGTTTGCATCATAGCTGAACGGGGGAGTTCCCGTTATCGGTGCCAGGGTTCTTTTCTCTACTAGATTCAATCCCAACAAGGTCTGCAACAAATCAGCATAGGTAGAGGGAGGTTTCTCGAATACTCTTCTCGGTTTGCCACCCTGGAATCTTCGCTGAGCCTGCTGTGCCCCCTGCTGAGGCTGCTGCTGCTGTGGCATCGGCTGCTGCTGAACCGGTTGTTGCTGCTGGATTGGTTGTTGTTGATATGGGATAGTAACACTCGACACCTGCTGCGGCTGACGATATTGACCTCTTCCCCTGCCTCGGCCTCCAAATACCGCGCTTGCCTCGCCCTGACGGCGCCCACCATAAGCTTTCCTATTACTGCCAGATGCAGTTGATTCATCGACTTGGAACTTTCCTTGCTTAATATTACGCTCAATCTTTTCCCCCATCAGAATCAGGTCTGAAAAACTGGCCAGAGACGTATGAAACAGCATATCATGAAACAGCCCTGTGAATGTGCCGACAAACATATCATTCATTTCCTTATCTTCTACAGGAGGACGGACCCTGGCAGCCATATCGCGCCACCTTTGCGCGTACTCTTTAAAACTCTCCCCCTTCTTCTGCGAAAGCCCGGCCAACTGGACCGGATTGGGCGCCAGGTCGCTGTTATATTTGTAATGGGCTACGAACGCCTCCGCCAATTGCTTCCATGTCTTGATATCAGTTGGCTCCAACCCCATGTACCACTCTAGGGAAGGACCCGATAGACTATCCTGAAAGAAATGCATTAGCATTCTTTCATCAGTGGAGTATGCAGACATCTTTCTGTAATAAGCTCGCACATGCACTTTCGGACACGTGTCTCCTTTGTACTTATCGAACGCAGGCGCCTTGAATTTAATGGGCACCCTCAAGCCAGGTACCAAGCCCATTGTTGCCATGTCCAGTCCCACAGCACTCTGATTTAGGACTCCCTTCATTTGCTCTTCCAGCATTCTAATCTTTTGGGAATCATCCATCGGCCCTTCAAAACCTCCTCCGGAGAAGGCGTCTTCCTGCTGATCCTCTTGCCACATACCGTTTCCAGCCCCGTACCCATCATATGCATTATTACGTCCAGCTCTGATCTGATTCATCCCCGGACCTCGGCCTCTGTTGCCGTACCCTTGAACACCTCCCGCAGGACCATAAGCCATAAATCCAGTACCGTTTCCGTTTCCAAAGCCTCCGTAACCCTGATTGACCATACCATAACCATCTTGCCCAAAGCCTTGAGCATTAAAGCCATACTTGCCAGTGTTGTCAAATCCCTGATCGTTGAATCCGAACCCAGTGTTGACAAAGCCATTGCCTCCTAGATTATCTCCCAAATTGACATCACCCAGCCCAACATTGTGGACAGCAGTCTCATTCCCCACTCCGACGTTACCATTCACAGCAGCGGTAGCGTTGTGGACATTAACAGCAGGTATATTGATTACGGGCGGAGCCACTGGTGTGGGAGTGCCGTCTCCATGAGCAGTATCAACCCGGACAGACTGATGATCTTCATTACCATGACCAGCGTTGCGAGCCAACAGAGGCTGGACCATGGCCTGCAAATTCTCCTGCCCTTTTGCTATAGCTTCCATGGTTTGCATGAAGAGAGCGAGCTTCTCGCGCACATCCTGCATCTCGTTCTGAATTTGGTCCATGACTTTCCGACAGTTGGAGCGTGTAGAATAGCGGTGCGGATGTTGATCTGGAATCCTGTTAAGTACCTGGTACAGAGCAGGAGATAAGACACCATTCAAAGATTACCTGTAATGCAATATGAATATGAATGCAATGCAATGTGCCTGTGCATTAGGGAAGTTCATTCCCCCAGTTCTGGTGCGAAGGTGTCGGTGCAGTGACAGTGTTGACAATAGGAATATCGGAGCTGAATCATAGAAAGCCTCATATATTGCAGAGAGAATCAATAATCCCAGGGTACAATATCACTGAGAGTACGAAGAAGGCATGACCTCAACCAACAATCCTGGTGATGGTCAGCGCTATGCAAATAAAGCATACAACTAACTACATGAAATAATCAAATCCTCCCAAAAGTCTGGTACTCCTCTATCAACTTCTTGGTCTCCGGATGGCTTGGTCGATCAAGCAGCCCTTCAACAAGCTGATTTCTCCTCTTAAGGACACGGCGTACGTCTTCAACAGTTTCTTCCCAGGTTGCTTCTCCGAAGAAATCCTCTAGCTTTCGCTTCTGAGACACCGCTTCATCTCTGGATTTGATTGCCTTGTTCAGTGCATGCTGGACACTATACCGGGTCATCACTTCCTCCTCACACTTCTTGATGCTAGACTTCAACTTCTCTTCGAGGTCGGAAATTTGCTGCTTCAGCTTATCTTCCCTCTTCTTGTTATTAGTGAGTGTAGCATTCCAAGTCTTATTGCAAGAAGATATCTCTCGGTGTGCTGCGTCGAGCGCTTTCTTTTTGGCTTCCAGCATGTCATGGGAACTTCTGAACTCTTGCCCCAGACGTTCGCGCTTCTTCTTTTCCTCGGTCAACTCAGCTCCTAACCTGTTTACCAGCTCGATCTGTTGTTGGAAAGCATATACGGCCTTGTTTTTCTCACTGCGTACTTGGGCTAACTCTTGCTCTAACCCTTCATTAATCTTCATCAAGGCTTCTTTTTCCTTCACAACTTGTTCATAGACTTCTCTAGAAACAGTAGTCGGCTCTGCTACCGGAACGGGAACAAGAATTGGTGCATCTGGAAACGGCATCTTCAACTGACTAGCCCTCTCCTGAATCCAAACTCTATAAGGTGCATAGGCTTGACAGTCACTCTTTCCTAACAGTGGTTTCCCTTTGCGGTTAATACGCGTCCAGGCATGTTGCAACTTGGCTAATAACTCCCCCTTCACATCACCGGTGAAGTACAGAGATTCCTGTACTTCTTCCTCCTGAGGTGGATTCTTCAGCGCATATCCAAACTGACGGACGAACAGAGATGAGTTGTAGTTGATACACCCTTTCCTTCCAATCAGCGGCACATTAGGGTACCCAGAACAACTGAAGATGAGCTCAGATCCCAACAGGTCTCGATCAAACCATACAACGTCTTCGGAAGATAGCCTCATCAGGCGCTCTGACCAACTGGCTGAGGTTGCACTGTCTACAAATGGTCCCTTTGTGGGAAGGTGACTCTTGAACCACATATTCAACAGAGGAGTACAACAGTAGACAACTTTTCCCCTTCGGTTTTCATTCTTATAGTGCAATGAATGGTAGAAGTCTCCGATCAAAGTTGGCACTGGGTTGCCTGCAGCAAACAGATAGAAAGCATCCAAATCCACAAAGTTGGGCAAGTTAGGAAACAACACGATTCCATAAATGCATAAAGCCAGAATAGCATTGAAAACCACCCAACAACCGTTCTTGGCGTACTCTCGAGCTTTGGCGACTAAGAAATCCAGAGAGAAACCTGACACCCCAAGCCAAGAAGTCAACAACAGATCTGCAGCGTTCATATGCAAGGCTTTGGCTAAGTCCTCCAACTTGGGCTCAGCTGCAGAGTGAATAAAGGGAACCTTGTTCTGCACAGGAAGCTCCGTAAACTCCACATACTCCTCAATGGTAGGTCCTAGGATGAAGTCAGCAAAAGTAAAGCATCTCAATGCGGGGTCATAGAACTGCATCAAGGTGTATAGCCCGTTCATCTCATTAGCAGTGGGCTTACAGACTAATCTCAGTAATCTCCCGTGACTCATTCTGAAGCTTCTCCTAACCTCCTCATCGGCAAGAGATATCAGACCAAGCAAAGAAGTAATATCAGGTGCAGGCAGCTTATACGCAACTGTTTTCCTCAAACCAGCCATAATCAATACTCAGAAATCCGGGCACTAGAACTAGGGAAATGCAAATGCACCTGCAGCACAGACACACGTTAGTGAAATGCAAATGGTAATGGATATGCAGGCGATGCAATGCAAGTAACATGCAACAGGGACCAAAGCTGCAGCTGAATAGCCTGAACCCAATCAAGAAAGGTCTCAGATAGACCATCCAGAAGTCATCAAACCCTGGTCTCAGATAGACCTAAAATAAAATTCCAATACTGGTCTCTGACAGACCTCAAACCATAACTCCAACTGGTCTCTGGTAGACCTCAAATCACATCTCTAATTGGTCTCTGACAGACCTCAGAACTCTCCTACTGGTCTCTGACAGACCTCAGAACACATCTCCAAATGGTCTCTGACAGACCTCATAACTCTCCATAAATAACCAGGATCTCTGATCAAGAAATAACCGGTATCTGAGGGTCTGGTTACCTGCATAACCCCAAATCCCCTCACAGGTGGGTGGCCCTATAACTGGCACAAGGTACGGCATCCTATGCGGTCGTCGGCGTCACAGACTTTCAGGGTTGATGATACGATTCCCAGAAGGAGTGGCATCATCAAATCCTGAAGAGGCCTCACTCAGCCAACTTCCAAATGATCGGTTCCCGGAGTCGACAATTCAGCTGACCAACAACCCCTTCGACCCAAAGGGTAGAAAAAGAAGCCAACCAGAAGAACCTCGTCCGAGTGTAGATTTCATGAGACACTAATGCAAGCAAAGCCGGCACACGCCCACTACTTTCTACGCTAATTCTAGGTGCACTCAAGCCCAGGTCCGGCTTATCTCTCAATATCAGAACACCCGTCACACCCCAAATACAGCAATAATAATCAATATACAAAGCTGAAAATACAAGGTTAGAAATATACAATAACTCCATACAAAATCCTCGACGGGAAAACAAGCGCTAGGATTGACTCTCTCAAGGGACGTTGGATCCCAAATGCATAAGAACCATCGCAGTTCTTAGCAGCCAGGGGACGTTGGTTCCCCAGCAGAGTCGCCAGCTGTCGCTACTGCGAAAATCGGCGCCGGCTGAACAGAAGAGTCGCCACCGTGCGTTATTTATCCCACGGGAGGGAAAGGAAACGCTCAGAGTAAACCTCGCACAACACGGGAAAGGTATGGTCGTCGCAACCAAAACCTGGATTCGGGAGTCGGTTACGCAAGGGGAAGGTATTAGCACCCCTCACGTCCGTCGTACTCGACGGGATCCACGCTTGTTTTCGGGTATGGATTGTTATTCTATCTAAACTATAGGTCTGGGGTTAAAAGAAAAGAAAATGAAAGTAAAAATGACTCGGCAAAGTATCGCACTTTATGCCTACGTATTCTCGCCTGGAACGAGAAATCAGAGTCAACGTAGTTCGCCTACCTACGGGAAAGGAGGGGAAGGTTGCTCGCTAGGATATCGCATCCTATGCCTACGTACTTCCACACAGCATGGAAGATCAGAGCAAACGTAGTTCGGGCCACGTACGACACAAGTCTGTCTTGATTGTTTTTATTCCTTCTGAAAAAGGGTTTTTCTGATTAACAGTCCCGGCGGACAAAAAATGACGCTTTGATGAGTTCACGTTCTTTTACGGAAGAAGTGTCTTTTATTGTGTTTGAAATCTTTATGTGTTTTTCTGTTTGTTTTGAGAAAGAAAGAGACAGAACTCTAACCTACGGTTGCGAAGGGAAACAAACTATCCTAATGTTATCATGCCTGGGTTAAGACCTAGTGTCTATCATGCTCCTCTCTCGCGCAGAGAGAAACAGAGATCCTACGGGATAGGCAGAAACAGGAACAATAGCATATATATATAGTAAAACAGTAAAATGCATGGATGCAACAGCACAAGCGAGGCAAGGGAGTCCCACCCAACCTCGAACCTAGAAAACAATAGGCGAAAGTGAACAGGCTTCACTTTCAACCCAACAAGGTAAACAGCAAACAATACAGTCCAGAAAACCAATCAATACATCAGCAAATGAAAAACAACAGCAAAAGAAACAGCATCAGCAGCTCTGAATCAACATCTGGCTTCAAATAATCTCCATTCAGCTACAGGCTTCAACAAGCATCAATATCCATCTTCATGGCCTTCAGATAAGGGCTTTAATCATCATTCTTCCATCTGCAATGGCTTTTCTTCAAGCTCAAACCTCCAGGATGAGGAATCAGTCACAAGAGTGAATAGAATGAATGTTAAACAGTCAATTACCTGCCAAGGGTGGTTCATCAACTGTTAACATTAAACAGAAATTTTCCTCTCAAAAGTTCTATCTTTCAAATATATTCACTGATCCTTCCAAAGGAAGGAGGTGGATATTTGAAAGAGACTTTGAATCATAGAGAAAGGATGGATGCAGACAAGGCATTCCATGTTTGAGAAACAAGCTTTCTAATCTAGAGCTCTGCCTAGCTCCTAAACCCTAGTCTCCTCAGCATCTACTAGCAAGAACATCTTCTCCAACTCTGGCAGTTGAACTTCAATCTCTGGATCTCCAATGGTCTTCATCTCCTCAAGTCTTCAGCTCTCCCAGGTCCCCAGACAATCCCAATACCCACACAAACAAGCAAAAATCCCCAGAGGGCACACCACACCAGACAATCAGATATACAGACAGTATTAATAGCAGTAGGGGAATCCTAACTTTTTCTAAGGGATCTAGTAGCTACCCATAGCCCCTATAGTCCCATAACTAATCTAATTAAATCCTAAGTCCTAAGGAAAAAAATCAAGCTTCCTAAGTCATCACCTAAAAACCCTAATTGGTTCATGTTGTTCAAGCCTACATTAATCACCTAAATTTAATTCCTAAAAATGGGAACTAACATGAATCTACAAGTTTAATGTCTAATCTAAACACCCTAAAAAGAATGGATGAAAAATATGAAAGTATTTAGTAGAACAAAAATTATTAAAATCATGCATGAAATGAAGCTAATTAAAATGACATTTATTTAGAAAATATGGAAAAAATATGAAATAAAAATAAAAATGCAATTTTATTTGATGAAAATTTTCTACACATCCTAAAGAAAATATTGTAAAAAGAATGAAGTGAAAATGATTTTTTATGAATTTGTTATGAATTTATGAAAATTGGTAAAAATTAAAGTGAATTAAGAAATTAAATTGAATTAAAATGAGGGAGGGGGGTTAGAATAGAAACCACGCGCAGTTGATTATCATTGGGCCAGGCAGACGGGGGGGTGCTACTAGCGAATTGGTTAAGCCCAGAAAGCACTCAGAATTAGTGAAATAATAGAAGGACGCTGGGGGGGTGAAACTAGCAACAGATTCACGTTCAGATTGGTTTGGGCTTGGTATTGGGGGTGGGAATAACAACATAATCTGAGGCCCGCCCGTTTCAATTAATGAAACGGTGCGTTTGGCACCCAGTCAATTCCCTCCAAAAATCAGATTAAATGCCAGCCACACGATGGCTCAACAAGTCAAGGGTCCAACATGAAATGGACGGCTCAGATTACGTCTTCTTCATTTGATCATCTAGGGTTTCTGAAACCCTCATGCACCTGCCATGATCGTCCCATGTTCCAGCTCTCGGTTCTCTCGCTCTAGGCCATGAAATGCCACGACATAAACACGAAAACTGCTCAGAATTCTTCCCTCTACAATCCTATGGCATCAGTTTACTTTGAAACTCAACACATTAACAAACCCGATAGCAACAACTTCTGACTCCATGAAAGCACTCTGCAACTCACCATCACACTTCTCCCTCAAACCTATCCTAATCTGCTCTATGCATAATGGTGATTAACCTGCACTATCAAGCTAAGATTCTAATGCATTCTACTACAAGTTTCAAACCCTAACAGTTTCTACCACCTGCTAACAATGGTCTCTATTCAGCCTCAAATTCATCCTAACTACTCTACTAACCACCTAGATCATATCTAAACTAACAACAACATGTTAAACCAACTAGATCAAGCTGTGTGAATGAAAGCATACCTGGTGCAAAAGCTTGAAAACAGCTATGGAAGATTGAGGATCTGAGGCTTCCAAGGCTTGGATCTTGATCAATTAACTCAATACTCAATTCTGTATGCAATGCTTTGATGATTCCTGGCTTGAATTGTGCTGTCCAATGGAGATTGCAGTTTTGATGTTCTTGAAGAAAGTGCTCGAAAATGGATTCTAACCACCTTGTTCTTGATTGAATTATGATCTATGATGATGAAACAGCATCATGAAGTTGATTTTGATGATGATTTGGTGAAGAATTTGGAAGAATTGGAATGAAACTTCAATGAAAAAGAATGAGAAAGTTTGTGAAATTCTTGGTGAAAATGAAGCCAACCCTTGATCAATCTCCATTTCATGAATATATAGACCTCATATGAACATTCTAGATCCATCTTGCACATTCCCTTGCTTTCCAACTTTGATCCATTTTGGTTATGTTTCTTCAATTACAAGTAACCAAAGATAACTTTCTTTTTTCCTTCTAAACTCAAAAAAGTGTTTGAACCATTGTTCTTAGAATTGCTTTTCCATTCAAAATCATATATTGGAAGTCTCCATTTGGACTTGTAAATCTCCCAAACCATTTTTCACTTTGAATTTCTTTGAATTATAAGCCATTTTAGTTCAACTTTTGACCAATTATGCCACTTCATGCTATGAGCTTTTCCAATAATTTGTGACCTTCTTTCTAGACTTAAAATCCCATTTGGAGCAAGTTTTATGTTGTAAGTTTTTCCATTTGAGGCCTCCTTGTATGAGTTTTGGACATAGGTTAAAATGACCTGTAATTCACAAATGCCCAAAATACCCTTTGCTTGCCAAGACCATAAGTTGAGTTCCACACATCATATGAAGGCATGCCATACCATTATAGAAATCTAAGACAATGAGGAACAATTCTTATGTTGACCAAGAATTCATTTGAAATCTCCTTGAGGGGCAAAACTAGCTTGGAAGTCAAGTCACTTTCACAGACAAAAATTCAGATACCTCAGATGACCTGTAACTTGCAAGGACCATAACTTGAGTTCTATAAATCTCCTTGATGTCTTCCACCACTCAAATTAAAGGTCTTGAGATCCTCTACAAGTTTCATGTTGGCCAAGAAGCCATTTGAAGCTAGCATTTTGACTTATCTTGCTTGGAAATTTGACCTAAACTAGGGGATTTTACAGAGAAACCCTAATTTAGAAACTCCTCTTCTCCTTGATTTCTCTTGAATTCTCCTTGGCATATCTCCATATCCTTCTTTATATGTCCAATGATGAACCCCATATCTCTCCACTAGCCTTGAATGCCCCTTTAAATCAGTCAATTGACCTAGGGTTGACCTAGGGTTGACCCAGATGAAACCCTAGTTGACTGCCTTCAACTATAGCTCTTGTGCTCTCATCAATGACTTGTCTCCTTCTCCAAATGACTTTCTAAGTCTCTCATAATGTCTAGATACTCTCCATGCCTTCAACTCACAGCTCACAACCCTCTTGCTGACCCTCAGATCCCCTCAGCTAGGAGATGGACTCAAGGCTTGATCTGCTGAGCTCTTTGCTTCCAAATTCTTTCCTGATGACTTGAATGAGATTGAATTGGGATAATAACCTCTTGATAGGCCTTTAGAGATGAAAATAATGATTGGTCCCCCTGTTGAATGGCTTGCTATGCTTATGCTATGCAGATGGTTAGTCTATGCACATGACTCTATATGCAAATGCTAATGATAATGAAGCATGAACCCAAGGAATAAGGTTGGGCAAATTTTAGGGTGCAACAGGTCTAACATCATTTTGGTGTTATGACAAGCGTTTCCGCTCCATCATCCTTTTGGTGATGGGTCTGGCATCCTTTTGGTGTCATGACTAGCGTATTTTCCATTATCCTTTTGGTAATGGATTCCCTACATCCTTTTGGTGTTAGGGTTGATTTTGTTTCGCTCCATCATCCTTTTGGCGATGGGTCTGATATCCTTTTGGTGTCATGACTAGCGTATTTTCCATTATCCTTTTGGTAATGGATTTCTTACATCCTTTTGGTGTTAGGGTTGATTTTGTTTTGCTCCATCATCCTTTTGGCGATGGGTCTGATATCCTTTTGATGTCATGACTAGCGTATTTTCCATTATCCTTTTGGTAATGGATTTCCTACATCCTTTTGGTGTTAGGGTTGATTTTGTTTCGCTCCATCATCCTTTTGGCGATGGGTCTGATATCCTTTTAATTTCATGACTAGCGTATTATTATCCTTTTGGTAATGGATTCCCTACATCCTTTTGGTGTTAGGGTTGATTTTTTTTCTGTCCATCATCCTTTTGGCGATGGATCTGATATCCTTTTGATGTCATGACTAGCGTATTTTCCATTATCTTTTTGGTAATGGATTCCCTACATCCTTTTGGTGTTAGGGTTGGTTTTGTTTCGCTCCATCATCCTTTTGGTGATGTGTCTGATATCCTTTTGATATCATGACTAGCGTATTTTCCATTATCCTTTTGGTAATGGATTCCTATCATCCTTTTGGTGATAGGGTTGATTTTGTTTCGCTCCATCATCCTTTTGGCGATGGGTCTGATATCCTTTTGATGTCGTGACTAGCGTATTTTCTATTATCCTTTTTGTAATGGATTCCCTACATCCTTTTGGTGTTAGGGTTGATTTTGTTTCGCTCCATCATCCTTTTGGTGATGGTTCTGATATCCTTTTGATATCATGACTAGCGTATTTTCCATTATCCTTTTGGTAATGGATTCCTTACATCCTTTTGGTGTTAGGGTTAATCTTGTTTCTGCTCCATCATCCTTTTGGTGATGGGCCTGATATCCTTTTGATGTCATGACTAGCGTGTTTTCCATTATCCTTTTGGTAATGGACTCCTTACATCCTTTTGGTGTTAGGGTTGATTTTGTTTCGCTCCATCATCCTTTTGGTGATGGGTCTGATATCCTTTTGATATCATGACTAGCGTATTTTCCATTATCCTTTTGGTAATGGATTCCTTACATCCTTTTGGTGTTAGGATTGATTTTGTTTTGCTCCATCATCCTTTTGGCGATGGGTCTGATATCCTTTTAATGTCATGACTAGCGTATTTTCCATTATCCTTTTGGTAATGGATTCCCTACATCCTTTTGGTGTTAAGGTTGATTTTGTTTCGCTCCATCATCCTTTTGGCGATGGGTCTGATATCCTTTTGATGTCATGACTAGCGTATTTTCCATTATCCTTTTGGTAATGGATTCCCTACATCCTTTTGGTGTTAGGGTTGATTTTGTTTCGCTCCATCATCCTTTTGGCGATGGGTCTGATATCCTTTTGATGTCATGACTAGCGTATTTTCCTTTATCCTTTTGGTAATGGATTCCCTACATCCTTTTGGTGTTAGGGTTGATTTTGTTTCGCTCCATCATCCTTTTGGTGATGGGTCTGATATCCTTTTGATATCATGACTATCGTTTTTTCCATTATCCTTTTGGTAATGGATTCCTTACATCCTTTTGGTGTTAGAGTTAATCTTGTTTCCGCTCCATCATCCTTTTGGTGATGGGTCTGATATCCTTTTGATGTCATGACTAACGTGTTTTCCATTAGCCTTTTGGTAATGGACTCCTTACATCCTTTTGGTGTTAGGGTTGATTTTTTTTCGCTCCATCATCCTTTTGGTTGTGGGTCTGATATCATTTTGATGTCATGACTAGCGTGTTTTCCATTATCCTTTTGGTAATTGATTCCATACATCCTTTTGGTGTTAGGGTTAATCTTGTTTCTGCTCCATCATCCTTTTGGTGATGGGTATAATATCCTTTTGATATTATGACTAGTGTATTTTCCATTATCCTTTTGGTAATGGATTCCTTACAACCTTCTGGTGTTAGGGTTGATTTTGTTTTGCTCCATCATCCTTTTGGCTATGGGTTTGATATCCTTTTGATGTCATGACTAGCGTATTTTCCATTATCCTTTTGGTAATGGATTCCCTACATCCTTTTGGTGTTAGGGTTGATTTCGTTTTGCTCCATCATCCTTTCGGTGGTGGGTCTAACGTCCTTTTGGTGTTCTGACTAGCGTTTCCGCTTCATCATCATTTTGGTGATGGATCTGGCATCCTTTTGATGTTATGATTAGCGTTTTTTCCATTATCCTTTTGGTAATGGATTCCCTACATCCTTTTGGTGTTGGGTTTGATTTTGCTTCGCTCCACTATCTTTTTGATAGTGGGTCCCTTACTTTTGTCAGAGCAGTGTGTGTGAGTGTACTATCATCCTTTTGGTGATAAGTTTGTCGTCCTTTGTGTGTCAAGTTTTCTCTGTTAACATCCTTTTGGTGTTAGCGGCTTTTGTAAGATATCCTATATTTCATTCCCAAGCAGTTCCTTTCTTTTCGGACAAATTTAGGGTCTTCTATATCTAATCATCTTCTACCTCGAAAGAATGAATGCCGTAGCATTTCGTCTTACCAGGTTTAAGCCGATTAGATAGAGGCATCTGTCATACCCTAAATTTGCCCATACTTTTTTTTTTCAAAGGCATTGGTACAAACCATCATAGGGTTGTCAAGAAATTTTGAGATTTGTTTTTATTGGTGTGAGCATGAGGTAGAAGCTTGTTGGGTACCTCAGAGGCCATGGTGGAGTTGGAATGACCACCCAGTTCATCTGCACAATACCCAGGCAAAAGGTTTGAAATTAGGGTTTCAATTTTAAACAGGGTAAATTTGTTTTTAAGGGCAAGACTTGTTTCCATGGCCTTCCATGTTTCCTAAGGTGTGTGAGGATGGGAGATTGACCATCAATTTTAATCAGAAAAGCTTCAATTGATCAATCAATTGAAAATTAGGAGATTTGGGGGAAAAGTCAACTGTAGTTTGAATTTTGATTTAAATGGTACTCCAATGGTGGGATCATGGTCCATGAAGTTCATATGGCTTAGTGAAGTCTACTCAAGAAGTTTCAAGGCCTCAGAAGATCCAGAACATCAATAGTTGACTCGGTAGTCATCGATCGATCGTTCGGTTGACCAAAAAGTCAACTCTTCAACCATAAGTAATTTGACCTCAAAGTATGAGGCAAAAATGTTCCTAATGCCATATTACATCTACCCATGAAGTTTCATGACCATTGGATCAAGGATGGAGGAGTAATCGAAAAATCGGGAAATTAGGGTTTTGAAAGGGGCAAGACCATAACTGCCTAACCACACATCCAATTGAGTTGGTTCAAAGCTCATTGGAAAGATCTTTACAAGTCCTACAAAAGTCACACATTGGTCCATGAGCAGAAAATACATAGATTTGGAGTTATGGCCAAAGTCATTACAAGAGGGAAAATAACTTAGAAAAAATTCTAAGTTATTGGACTTTTTAGGCATGTTTTTTTAGCAACTTTGAGTGGATTTTTGACCTAGTCCCATTTGGAATCTGAATATCATGAAAACATGAAAGTTGTAGAGCTTCATGAGGGCTTTCCAAAATGTACTAGAACTCCTCCATAACCCTTATGAGTTGAGAGTTATGAATCCAACAAGATGAGGTTTCAACACTTGAGTTCAACATTTCCATTTTTTCACAAACTCACTTTTTGATCACTTGAACCATTCTCAGCACTTGGATCATGTTTCTATCTGGTAATTAGAGAGTATGATGAGTTGATATGAAGAAAATTGAAGGATTTGATGGATTTGGTAAGTAAGAGGCAAGTTGACATTATTTTAATTAAAGAAATCAAGGAAAGAGAAACTTTATGAAATCTTGCAGCTGCAGTCCTCCTACTCCCTAGCCATACTTTAGTCACTTATTTTTCATTCATGCCACTTGATTTATGCATAAACTAGAGCCAAGAGCTTGGATTTGCAGCTGTCCTTAATATTGAACAAAATTGCACTTTACAAAACTCCCTCCAAAATGCCAAAAGACAAATCTGCCCAAACCTTTCCTTGCCTATAAATAGAGGTTTCCTCTATGTTGAAAGGTACACCAGAGCACTCTAAAACCCACGAGAAAACCCTTTCTCTCATCCTATCTTGCATTTTCTTACAAGTGAAGAAAACCATCCCAAAATACCTCAAAAATCTGCCTTCAGCAAAACATCTTCCAAAACCATTTTCACCCACTCAAAATCACCACAAACCATCCACACAATCAACAAATGATGTGTGGGAGGTGTTCAAGCCTTTAAACCAGTCAAAAACCTCATTTTCCCAAAAGTCAACTTTCAACCAAGCAAAGTTTGACTTCACATACAAAATCTGCCAAATCACATACCAGGCCTGTTTTGATCATTATAAACCTCCAAACACCTTAGGTTTATAATGTACCAACTGTTCATAACCTGAAATATCATCATCATCATCACTTGTTTCAAGTTCTGGTCCAAGATTCACTTGTTTACTTCAAGTGCAAGAAAAGTTGTCATCTTCATCAAGGCATTGGATTGGATCTTATTTGGAGGCGTCAAGGTTTTCCATACTGCACAAACTTGCTTGGAGGTCTAAAAGAGGTTGGTAGTTACTATCCTCCTTTAAACTGTCATGAATGTGTTTGATGTGCATTAGTGGTTACAATGTGATTTGAATCCAATGCAGTTTATGTTGAATATGCCATATCTTGCTTGTCTTGCTCATTAATGTGTATCACTTGTATAATCATCATACCATGTTGTGTTGCTATATGCTAAACCCTAAGATCCTCTTAAATGTCATTTATGAGCATATGAAGGTTGCTTGCAACTTCATAAAGTTTTCATGCTGTCTTGTTTTTGGTTCTGTTTGTGAAGGATATTGACTTGCTTCTGTTGCAACATAATTTTTATATCATGAACCTGTTTGTTAGTATTTGATTTAGAAATACCTATATGTTGGATCCATGTGATGTTTGTATCATTTGAAACTGGTTTGGCTGTGGTTCTACTACATTTCTGTTTTGGCCATTTTTCACTCATGTGCATTTTTCAACTCATATACCATTTTCAAACCTAGTACATTTTTTGATCCCCTTTGTGTTTGAATGTTATCTATAACATATTTTGAGTGTGCTTGTAAGTTGTTTGGTGCTGTTGGACCTAGGATGACTCTTGTGGCTTTTTGAAGCTTGTTGATGACCATACCTTGTTTTGCTGTCATAATATTTGCAACTATCATGATGTTTTGCCTTGAAACTTGATCCTTACCCTTGTCATGTTAAGTATTCCTTTACGAGGATTTGAACTGCTGTTGGTGATTGGCTTATGTTTGTTAGCATGAGATTGTGGTATGCTTGGAATCATGTTTTGCTAGATATGTGATATTATCCTTTCTTGCATTATGTTGCTGTCATCACTTAGGCATTATAGTAGGGCTGTGTTTGTAATCATGATTTGTCTATATCTAACTTGCATTTTCCAATTGTGTTTGAGCCTATATGCATTACGTTGATGCCTTGAAAGCATTGTGTGCATTCTGTCTTAAATTGCTTGTAGGCATCTTTGATCATTGTTTTGATTGTTTGCATCAAGATGCCATGCTTTTGCTGTTGTAACTCCAAAATGCCTTAGCCCTATTGTTATGAGATACTCAACTGCCATATGTCTGAAGTTGTTATGTGCATGTATCATTAGGATTAATTGGTGATTGTTGGCATAGTCATGTTAAAATCATGTGTTGCTGCTAGAATTGTCTAACTCAAGCCAAATTGCCATTAAAATTGCAAATCTGTTATGTGCATTGAGCCTTTAGGTTTAATTGTTGTTCACTAGCAGTGTCATGGTAAGATTCACTTTTGTTTTATCAAGGTTTGTTTTTAGGCCTAAAACTGTCAACTCTTGGTGGTTTGCTTTAAGTATACTTGTTTGAGAATACAATCATTCTTGACTTGGCATGGCAATGTCAAGATTTGTGGTGCTGTTCATTTCTAATCCAGTTTCCAAGTTTGACCAATTGAGTTGTGACTGTTAACTGAGTTTAGTATTTGTTCATGCTAAGTTCATGTGGCTGTTACCTTTAGTCCTGTTGGAGCTTTTGATGTTAGTTTGGACAACTAGTTTATAGAAGTGCATTTTGAACATTGTTATGTTCAGTGGTAGGTCTCACAACTAGGAGTTGGTTCTTGCTATTGGTTTCCATCTAAGAGGATCTGATTGAAATTTAGGTGGATAACCTTTTCTTGCTGTCATGAAGGAGTATTTACATTGGTCTTTTGATGCTATCTATTTTAGGTAGTTATATTTATGAGACTTAGTGGTTACTCTAGCAATGTAGTGTGTATCCATGACTGTTTCAAAACTGAGTTTGTCAACTCATACCTAGCTGTTGCCAGATTTTTTTTCTTATGATAAATAGTTTGGTTTTACTTTGTTTTGTTCACCTGAGGAGGGGAATAGTTAGGTTTGTAGCCATGAAATTTTTTGGACTCTTGGGTCCATAAGAACAGTTTTCTTTGGTTTAACTGTCTAGGTAAGTTTGGTTGGATTTTATGGAGGCCTCTTGTTTGCTGTTAACCATTAGTGAACAGGTTGGGGGTTTAAAGTAAGATAGTTGAGGCTAGAGGGTTAATATCATTAGGATTTCTGCTAGTTGGCTCTGGTAAGAGAGGGGGTTTCTGTTTCAGTTCTGAACTGATTGGAGTTTCAATTTCATGGACATGATGCCTTGTTGCTCAAGTCACTGTTCAAGTGGCTGAGAGATGGACCAACCTAGTTTCTATCAGATTTTCTGTTAGATGGATGATGCATGATGTTAAGAACACCATGATGGGATCTGTTTCCATTTTGGTGATAATATCTTTGGCTGTGAACATGACTTTTATTTGATGCCAATATCAATTGTTTTTTAAGTATATTTATGCATGCCTTTGCCATGTGGTTTTGAGAATCTGCCATGATGTGCTTGGTAGTATCATTGGCCTTTTATTGAGGTTTATGTTAGTATTCTGTTGAGAACTTATAACATATTTTTGACCACATCCTTCACCCAATGCATATCCTAGAACTGCTGATTTAGGTTCATTAGCTGTTTGAGACAGTTAGTGTTCATTGTTTTCATTTGGGTTTGCTTGTTCAGAACCTTGATGTGTGAATTGGTAGAAACAACTAGTTCATATTGCTTGCTGATTGGATTCATGCCTTGGAGGAGTTATAATCATGTGTGGTTATTTTAACTCATGCCAAGTTTTAGTGGCAAATATTTGATGACATAGTGAGTTTGGTGTTTAAAACTTGGTGGGAGGCTAGTGTTTTAGTTTTCTCATTAAGACTGCAGTTAACTTTTAGATTTCGTACAGATTGACCTCTTCGGCTTTGGCTGTTTAGTTAGGTTAGTTTGGCCTGAGAATTTGTCACATATACGTTTATGCTGGCTGTCCAAGATTTGTTAAGAGGGTTATCAACTTGGCCCCTTATCAGGACTGCATAATTCGTGTAGGTGGATCTCTTGATTTCTGGCTGCCCTTTAGTTTAGCTTGGTCTGTGAGGTTTCTGCTTAGATATTGGTTGCTGTCAAGACCGTTGGAATTGTGATGCATTTGTTTCTGTCAGCTCCTTTGAGGTTTGATAACCTCTGCTACCATCAGGCTCAACCTTGTGTATGATGCGTTTTTTGATCAGCTGCAGTTTTGATTTATGAGCATTTTACTTTGGCATTGAGTCACTTCTGCTATCCATGTGCCAAGTCCTTAAACCATGTCACTAGCTTAAGTTGACCATCACCTTCTGATTATGGAAAGCTAAGACCATCCTTTGGTGTAATCCATAAGCAACATGTTTAGCAGCTTGAGTTTTGACAGCTTCTTGGTTAGAACAAGTTGCCAAGATTGAGAGCTTCATGTGTGTGAGTATCATTGATGTTAGATCCTTGTTGCATTGCTATTCTTCTTTTCTAGCATTACTATTTTGCCCTTTGTCTGAAAAAGGAAATAAGTTGCTGTCATGTTTAATTAAAGCATCATCAGGCTTCCTTTTAGACCATTACAATTCATGTATGTTAAGTTCACAACCTGTTTCATTATGGATTGATGGAGGTTGCTGTCTCAAATCATTGCCTTAACACCTTATGAATAACAAATCTATTTCAAACACCAATTTCACCAACTTGCAACTCATGTGCCAATTTTTCATTATAATGTCTTTGGATCAAACTTGCTGTGGGAATTCAGTCTACATCATGTTTACAACTTGCTCAGACCCTTGCATGACTTTAATTCCACCTGTTGTGATCCATAGACTTCAAAATGCAATTTAAAACTCACCTTGCATGTTCTATCGAGTTTTATTGTGTGAGCACTATCTGAGAATTTGATTGATACCATCATGTTCCTTATGAAATTCTAGGCAAGTTTTACTAAAATTTTGTTAAAATTGATAAAGAATTGAGAAAGTTATGGCGAAATCGTATTTTGGATTTTTGGCTTGAGTCTTGCCTAGCCCAGCCTAGAATTTGCGCACGTTTAAGTATATTTTCAAATGAGGTGGCGTTATACAATGGATGTATCGCCACCCCAGTGGTTAGTAACTTGCCTTGCATTGCCATGAACCTGAGTTTGAGCCCTGCTGGGGCCGTTTTGTTTTTTTATTTTATCATTTTCTTTGTTTTGTTATTTTTCTTTCTTTCTCCACCCTTAATCACCTGCGCATGTTTGGTTGAGTTGGTGAGGTTTCACTTTGTGAACCATGAAGTCATGGGTTCAACCCATGCTAGGGCCTTTTTCCTTTTTTAGCATTTTTGTTTATTTATTCTTTTTCTCTTTTCTCATTTTCTTTTATTTATTTTTAAAATAACTTTAAATACCATAAAATTCCAAAAACTCTTATTTTTATTTTTTATGTTGTAATGTGCCAATTTTTTTCCATCTTTTTTGTTATTTATTTTATTTTATTTTTTATTTTAATTTTCGTTTTTATTTCTCTTTTGGTTATTGGGCTTTTTTAGCCCATTTTTAAAAAAACACCTCTCAACAAGAAAATCCATATCTCTTTGTATTGAATTAAAAAGAGAGGATTAAGTGTAGACTTCTTCCTCTCCGAGTGTTGGGATGCTCACTGTAGTGTGGGTGGTTTCGACACTCGTCTTTCAATACGAAGACACTTGTACGTTTTCAATCCCTTTTCTCCTAAAAACGCGACCCCGTACCAATCATATTTTAAAAACACTTCCATAAAACAATAAATTATCTTGAATTAAAAAGAGAGGATTAAGTATATACTTCTTCCTTTCCGAATGTTGGGATGCCCACTGTAGTGTGGGCGGTTTTGATATTCGTCTTTCAATACAAAGATGCGACTGTATTCATCACCCCTCTGCAATCTTCTCACCTAAAACCTCGGTCCCGTACCGAATGCTTTTTCAAACTCTTTTATTAACAAAACTTGAATGGTCGTGGAGTGGTTAGGTGTAGGCCTTCTCTTATCCCGAGTGCTGACGTTTACCATAGGGTTCACTGTCGCAGAACACTTACCATTCAAAACCAAAAATTCTTTAATAAGAGAATGAAGTTCTCTTTGTGTTGAGTTAAAGAGAGAGAATTGAGTGTAGACTTCTTCCTCTCCGAGTGTCAGGATACTCACTGTAGTGTGTGTGGTCTCGATACTCGTCCTCCAATACAAAGACGCTACGTTCGCCACACCTTTCATAACAAAAAACTTTGAGATAAATAATTAGGTACTACCCGTAGGGGTTACTATCTGAGGACTTATCTCGCCTCTAAAAAACAATTCAACCAATCAAATGTGACATCTTGCCTCACATGGCGAAAGTCTAATCATTTCGAAAAGGATATGTTACATCCGTTCTACTGCAAACAGGTAACGCTTAAGTCTCCTCACATGCGAGCAGCAAAACACCTAAACTGCTAGAATGCGCACGATAACATCATCCATAAAAACATTAACAAACCGTAAGCCGAACTACGACTGCTCTGATTCTTTACTTCTTTTAAGTAAAGATACGTAGGCGCAAGGGCCACAATCTTTGCCGAGCACATTCCCCCCATATACCGTAGCCCCGAACTACGTCGACTCTGACTTTCTCATGCTTTTGAGAATACGTAGGCCTAGGACCGCGAAGTCCTATCGAGTCTGTTCTTTCTCTTTTCTCCCCTGTTCTCTCTTTCCTCCTAGCCTCTAATTTTCCTGTAGAAATCCCTTCTCTCTATCTTTTAGAACACTTTTATAGCATAATATTTAAGCAAATAAATTCACATAGCGACAAACAAATGGTTCCCATCGAGTACGATGGACGCGAAGGGTGCTAATACCTTCCCTTCGCATAACCGGCTTCCGAACCTGTTCATGGTTGCGAGACCATCTTATCCATTTCTTTCTTAAGGTTTTCTCGATATTTTCCAGCTCTTCATGGGATAAATAAAGTTCGGTGGCGACTCTTCTGTCCTTCCCTTTTCGCCTTCCCGTCGTTGCGCGATGCATTTTTCAAGTAGCGACAATAGTCACGAGAAATTTTTCGCTACTCAATTATACTTCACTCAAATCCATCATATAAACATTATTTACCCTTAAGCCATTAAACAAATCCCCCTTTTTATCATTATTTTCAATCATGCAACAATCTTTTGAAAAGGATACTTTGTATCCCTTGTCATATAATTGACTAATTCTTATGAGATTATGTTTAAGGCCCTCAACTAGCAATAATTATAGATAATAGTAGACGAGAGATTACCTACACTACCTTTTCCAAGCATTGCTCCCTTGTTGTTGTTTCCATAGGTTACAAATCCCTTCCTCTTTGCCACAAAGTCAACAAAGAGAGATATGTCTCCTGTCATATGTCTTGAGCTTCCACTGTTGAGAACCCATCCTCTCTCTGTAGGCTCAAGACTTTGTACCTATAAACACAATCAATAAAAATAGGTACCCAATTGTTTATTGGGTCCTTGGTTGTGAGTGAAATCTTTATTTCATTTAGGCAACCATTGATAAACCCCTTTAGGAACTAAAAATCTCCTAAAGCAACATTTAGCAATGGTGTGACCCTTTTTGCAACAATACAAGCAAGTGAGGTTAACCCCACTTTTGTTACCTTGATTTTTTATCACCTATATATATTTTTGATAAGGATTAATCATGCTTTTTCTAAAATGTGATCTGCCAATAGCAAACATGATCTTTGTTTCTAGAGCCTTGTCAAGTTTGGCTTTAAGAGTTCTAACCTCTTTTTGCCAAATATGAAAAGTATCACACCCAAAGTTTATCCATTTACTTCTTTCTTCCTCAACATCTACCTTTGTTACTTCCGCCATGGATGCCTTTCGAGCCTCCAACTCCCTTTCTAAATCGGAGATCTTTTGCTCTAAATGAGTTAAAAAAAATTTGTTTAAGGTCAACCTTTTAAAGGCTTCCTTGGCTTCATGGTGTAAGGTATCAAAGGCAAGTTGTAATTCAGAATGAGACAATCTAGTAGAGTTTTCATATTTAGCATGTCGTACCTTTTTTTTTTCTTCTTTTAATGAGCAGAGAGACAAAGTTTGACAGACTCTTCTTCGTCACTAGAACTATCATCCACAGATGACTCACTATCTCTTTCCCAAGCGACGTAAGCTCTTCTAGGCTTACCTTGTTTCTTTTATGAATGATTACTTTCCTTTCCTTTGTACTTCTTCATCAATGGATAATCCAGTTTATAGTGTCTGACATTTCCACAATTAAAGCACGACCCTGTTGCTTTACTTCCCTTATTGCCTTCATTCTTGGAAGACCTTGACTATCTTCTAAAGTTGACGAGATTCTTTTTGGAGTGTTGGATATCATTCTTCTTTACATAGAGATTGTATCGCTTCACGAACAACCTCATATCCTCATTCATTTCTTTATCATCGTCATCACTCGAGTCGTAATCACTTAGCTCTTTTGCAAAGGACTTTGAACAAGAAGCTTTTAGAGCTATAGACTTTTTTTCCCATAATTTTTGTCTTTTCCTTCTTTTCCTTTTTCTCAATTTGCTCGAGATTAAGAAGCCCTTGCTCATGTTCTTGGAGCTTTCCAAAAAGAGTTGTAAGGTCCAAAGTCATAAGATCATTTGCTTTCTTTGTGGTCGTGACCTTTGGTTGCCACTCCCTGGTAAGACATCTTAAGACTTTGTTAGTAGAAACATCATTGAAAATTGGTCTACCAAGTGAATTTAGTCTATTGATTAAATGAGAAAATCTCTTTTGCATGTTAACAATGGTTTTCCCTTGCTTCATCTGAAAAAGATCAAACTGTTGATTCTAGCTAGTTTGACATCATTAGTTCCCTTATGGGCAACTTGCAATAAGTTCCACATAGCTTTAGCATTCATACAATGTGAAGTTCTATAATATTCATAAACTCCCAAGGAGAAGATCAAAATATTTTTAGCCTTCCAATCATAGTTGTACTTTTCTCATCTTCATCATTCCATTGTGCTTTACACTTCGGCACAACAACGTTATTTTCATCGGTCACAGTAATTTCTATAAGACCGTTTAATATAACGTTACATATCTTTTTGTCAATGGAATTTATATGCACGCGCATACAATCTTTCCAGTAATTATAGTTCTCACCGTTGAAAACAGATGCTCTTTTGTAAGCCCTTTTTGGTTTGTTTGCCATATTCTAAGAAGTTATATGCGAAACACGAAATAAACTGGTGCTCTTAATACCACTTGTTAGACGACGACAATGATATAGAAGGGGGGTTGAATAAATCACTTATTAACAATAGAGTCGACATTTATTAAGATTTGGATTTTAAAAAGTTTTAAGCAGAAGCAGCTGAGGAACTATACTCTTCTAAATGAACCGTTACCAAAAAGATCGGATATACGCAAAGCCTATATGGATTACCGATGAAGATGAGAATTAGAATCAATAGTTTGAACACAAATCAATCAGATTTTGTTCACTTAAATTTGGAAAACTTTCAATGTGTGTGAAATATAAACCAATTGAAAAATAACTCAAGTGTTTGTGTTCACGCAATTAGTCGAACACTTGGTGTGAAAAGTACCTCAAGTAAATTTCAATAGGTGAATGAAGTGCTATGTTTTTCAATTAGAATCAAAAGATTGTAATGAGGTTTCTAAAAATGTTTCAGCACTAACACACACCAGAATTTTAATCAACTAATATATTTGCACACAAACTCAAAATTCAGCAATGAAAATAGTAAGAAGAGAGAACACCAATTTATTGAGGAAGTTCCCCCGTCGTCCTCGCTCAGGGTACGCTTGTCCTCAATTCTAAAAATAGAATTGAGACTTGTATGTATAACCATTTGCAAATTTTTTATACAAGAGAAGAAATAGAATTCAAACAATCAAACCAAAATGCCTTCTCTTCCCTTGATTCAAGATGAACCAAGTCCTTCGAACATGATGAGTAAACCTCCGATTACAACACCACCTTTGAACAACCCTCTGGTCTTCAAATCTTGCCCATCTGATTTCAAACACCAATGATTCGAACCCAAACCTTCCTACTATAATCTTCTAGTTAACGCTACTAAATTGATAGAACCTCCTGTTCTTCAATTACCTTCGCTCGGCTGAATCTGTGAAGGAATGATTTGTGCAAAACCCTCAAAATCCAATATTCTTGGAGGACAAAAACCCTCAAGGTTTTATTCAAGAAAAAATCACTGATTTCTCAACCTAAACCCGATACACCAATACTAAGTTTGGATGTTATCACCTTGACGATACAGAATACACAACAAAAATGATTATGTGTAGTTGAGAAAATGCAAGAAAGAGGATGAAGATGATGAGAATCAAATCAGTGTATATTTTCACTTTTCTTGTTCTTGTTGTGAAGAATGAACTAACGAAATATATATGCAAAGTTGAAACCAAATAACCAACATAACAATCACTTAGAATGTTAAGTATAACAGAAATTATGTGAGAAAAACGCGAGCGGTCGACCTAAAACAAGGGGAGGTCAACCTGAGCTCTTCCGAATTCAAGATTATGTAGGAAACAACTCTTTGCATCGACCATAACAGGTCCATGCGTCAATGCAAAGCACCCCAATTTTGACAAGCACAAACGCACACAGTATGAGTCGACCGGAGGGTCGACGCGAGCGCAAGCTCTCCTGAGAGAAAAACATGAAAATTGACTTCTGTATGAGTCAAGCTAAGCATGCTTTGAGTCTACTCAAAGACTCAGAACTTGTAAAAATGCAGATTTTCATATATTTAGCTACTTCTAAGAGAACCTAATGCATCTCTAACTTGACCAACATGATCAAACTTATATAGAACACACATAGTGCTCTTTCTATATGTACCTAGACATGTTTTTACACAAGAAAGATAACGTATGCATATGTGACTCGATGATACCGTCCAAAGTACATTTTTCAAACTATATATGTTTTGACATCATTAAAATAAGTATTACCAAGTATGAGGCACTTTTCCCTCATAGAAATTACATATTAAAGAGCATGAAGCCACTAAAAAAGAGAGTGGGGGAACAATTAGACTTTGACAAAGAATGTGAAAAATTGAAGAGGTATTTTAACACCTTGGATATTGTTGGTCAGATGGCGGTGAATAAAATTTTTCGTGAACTTGCATTTTCGTGCACAACTTCTATGTGTCTACCACCAGCTAACTACAAGCCTAAAATGGAGTTAAGAAGAGTAAAAAAGGGTAATAGAATTATGTGTGTTATAATCCTTCACATTGGGAGTATGTTAAGGTCTCACAGGGAAGTTATATGTCAGAGAGATGATCTAGTAAAGCTCCATTAAATCAACCATCTAGAAAGTCTTCAAGACATCTTTACCTGTCTTAATTTCCTATATTTTTACATGACTACATTGAAGACATTATAGTTGTGGAGCCTCATGGAAATTGGGGTTTTTGTGCTATTGGAGCTTTACTAGGATGGGGTGAAGAGTTATGGTCCTTGGTTAAGATGCAATTAGAAGTTGATGTTTATCTAACCAGTTAAATCTTTTCCAATGTTTTATATTACACAATCTCAGAAGTTAGGAGTTCTTTACGAATATCTAGCTTGGGAGTTCAAGATCATGATAAATGGATGACAATTCCTGATATGGGTTACCTATTGCTTCTAAATACAAAGTGATATTAGTCTCGCTGTCCAAAACCTTGACTTTATTTTATTTCCACTAGTGGTTTCTCCATCTATGTCCGCAAATAGAAATAAAATGATAGTAGTTGGTTTTGTTAACAATAGTCATTGGATTTAGATGAAGTTGAAACCCGATTGTCCATTGCCTTCGATCACTGACCATTACAGACAAAACAATAGTGATGGTGCAAAAGCATAGAAAATAACATACGTGGGACACATAAGGCATTGGAAATAAGAAGTTAGTAAGTCAACATTATTTGTTGTGTATTGATATTGTTCCATAATTATGATTATGTATATATGTTTTGTTGGTTTGTGATTATACCAACACTTTTGTATATTAAGTCATGTTATGAAACTTGGGTTCATAATAAGTAATATTAAGATATGTTAATTTATGTTTTTATTAGAGCATTATTATGTTAATAATGTCAAAAGCATGGTTAAAAAAGCAAAAACAAAAAATAAAACACCTCGGTGCTTACCATTTTTTTTTAAAAATATGGTAAAAATCTATGCATACCGAAACTTTTTAATATATCTTCTATCCAAATTGAGAGTCTTACTGGATTTCTTAAATACCTGGTGCATCTCTATACTGAACTTTTGAAAAGTGCGATAAAAATGTATCCAAACAATGGGTTTATATCGGGTTTTTCCCCCTAAAAATCCAATATAAACACATAAAATTGGTACCAACTGGTTAGTAAGTCTGGTAAAGTTTCATGGTTTATCCAAAAAATATGGTATATTTGAAAAAAAGGATTAAAAAAATCTAAAATTGACTGCTAACAAAGATTTATGTTAAAAAAACTCAGGATTTTTGTAAAAATATGGTATTTTGAACCAAAAATCCGAACCAATACCAATTGTTTTTTGAAAAATCCAAAAATAGTTGATTCTTTTGTTTTAGAATATTATAGTAAAATTGTATATAATGAGGAGGTGTCTGAATTAACATTGAAGGTGCCTGGTAAAATCCTTAAAAAAAGTATAGTCAACTCCAAAAAGAGAGAGAGAGTAAACCAAACCAACTACATTAACCCTCCACTATATTTTTAAGGGAAGTACTCTCTACACCTCACGAGGTGCTCCTCTACTACGGTGAGAAGTCACAACCAACCCTAGAATCCGGAGGTGCATCTTCGGACGTACATTTTTTATACACCCCTCAGCGCAAATTAGAGTGCCACCCTTATTTTGCCAAAACTTTAGTTAGAAGATGGATCTTTGTATCAATATTAGGGTGAGTCCAAAGATGCATCTCCATAGAAACCCTTAATTCAAAACTCGGTGAGTTTTACGAAGATGCATCTCCATATAAACCCTTATTTAAAATTTAACTAATTTTACGAAGATGCATCTCTGGACGCGTATACTTTATATACCTGCACCGGACCCTTCGCCATTCCCTTTTCATTTATTGTAAACTCATTAAAATCCCACTTGAGCTCATAAGCGATTTTCTTCAATTCCACTTTTAAAGGTTCAACACTACTACTGTTTCATTACATTCAATCTTAATTCGTTCCACTCAAGTGAAGGTTTTCATCCACAACTCTCATTCTGTAAGTTTCTTATTTCATTTATTTTTTTGAGATATGATGATTGTATTAGCTAAAATAGGTTGTTTAAAATGCCTTAGGTAGCAGTTACATTTGAAATAAGTAGCTGGTATAGACATGCATTCCTATTTGGTTGGAGTTTAGGGCATCAGTGGGGTTTCTTCCATTTTTACAACTTGTGAGTTTATTCAGAAATGCATCTATGGATTTTGGGTGAACTGGTTTACGGAGATGTGTTTTCGAATTTGACCTGACTGGTTTTTTATGTGATTTTCTAGTTTTATTACATGTATAAAGGATAAAAATAACGAGGACATATTGAGGCACGATTGTGTATCCCAACACGTATCTGTACAACGTGAGAGGGCCAGGGGTAGGCCCATGAGGCCACTAGTCGATCCTACCTAGTTTGATGGTTCACAAGTTCATAGCTCACAACCATCTTCTTCTACTTCCTGAAGTCGGATGTCTCAGATATCTATTTCATGAGGCCATGTGTCCCCTACTTATAAAGCCCCTAAAGGTTATGAAGGCAATCAAAAGGAACCCACTGTTGATGCAGATACCCCTGTAAATAGTTATCCAAAATGCCCGTTTGACACCTCCTCACTCCATCTCTATGAAGAGTATGCTTCTAGACATGTCTGGGAATGAGAGGTATATTTATTTACTTCTGTATTACATCTATTTTATATTAATTTAATCGTGATAGATGGTGATCTATTTATTTTTACAAGCACTACTAGAAAAGTGCTTTTAATATCTGACACAAAATGAATTTTACCTCGCTTGCAGTAGCGAGGTAACGAACGTCGTCATGAAAAGTAACGGCTTGTAACCTCAGATATTTAAAAACCGAGGGGTAGATTAATTTGCACATGGGTTTGAACCACATCATCTGCATTTTTATTATTTACAAAATTAGCGTCTCATACATCTCGGTTTACAAATAAACCGAGGGGTAAGATATATTTTTTTAATTGAAATTCGTTACATTGTCTACACAGAAAATAAATAAAAATGATATATTTACAAACTTCAATGTTTACCCAGAATATTTCATAGTTTACATAGAATACTAAAATAAAAGTTAATTTATCTCTGAAGATCGTACGTTGGATCTTCGACTCCTTGATATTTGGGCAAGATTAAATGTTTCACCTTGCAAGTATTGTTTCTGATATAAAACAATAAAAAGGTTAGAAAAAAAAAGATATAAAAATAAATAATTTTCTTCTCAAATAAATATTTAAAAACATAAACCTTAAACCTAGATAATTTTCTGCACCTGCAATCCATCGCTAATGACAAAAGTTAAAGTGGAGTATGTAGATAGTTTTAATCGCTTTATGACATTTCTTTATCAATTTTAGATATCAAAAAGCCTTAATATTGGAAATTTTTTAGGTATCACGCGGATCACTAATGGTAGTTTCTTGAGTGTTGATAATCATGAAATGAATGATAAATATTTGCTTAAGAACACTAAGTTTTCCCCTCGGTTTCTATAAAAAATAAGGTGAACATGTTGATTTTAATTACATTGTTTACACAAAATATTGAAAAACAATAATACAACAAAACCAAAATTTTGGGTGTAAGAGGCTATATGGTCCAAATATTGTACACATCAAATTTCTAGGAGTTATCTGGTCCAACCATTAAATGCATCCACTTCTAAAGGAGTTATCTGGTCCAACCATTGAATGCATCCAACTTCTAAAGGAGTTATTTGTTCCAACTATTGAAAAATATGTTTCTGCACTTGCAATCCATCATATAGAACTTTTACAAAGCTTCCAAATACAACAACAACATCAACACCATTTTGTGAGCGACTATATATAAGTTATGGTTTGGGTAAAATCTGTTTAACGAGTGCTTTTATAGTAAAATGTGACGTATCTTATCCCTCGATTTTTAAGAAAATCGACGGGATATATCATTTAATATACAAAAAATATAATTAAAAAATAATTTCCTGAATAGTTTTTCCTCTCAGAGTTTTTGAAAAACCGAGGTAATATGTGATTTCTATTTCTAAAAATAAATAAATCATGACGCGCATTGGAATCATATCCACTAGAATAGCAATGATCATCCATATTAAAAATGTAACACATCTTTTGGATTTTCAAGGCGTTTGAGCTTCTCTGATTGTTTCACTTCTTATTCTCTACTTTATTTAAGTATCATTCCTTGTTTCAACGTCTCATTTCCAACACTTTGCCTCTTCAAACCTAGTTTCAAAATCTTTTATTTTATTCAAAAATGTCTTCAACAACCTTCAATGAAAATATTTTGTTTCTAATCAATGAAAAGTTTGTTGGTTTTGATGATTTGAAAGACAAAGGTTTTGATCAAAGCAAAACTATTTGCAAACAAAAGTTGAATGGTTACTTTGACAATCTTAATGGACCCATCTACATTAATCTCGTTAAATAGTTATAGTTAAATGCCTCAGTTGGGCCATCTGATCATGATGTTGAGTCAATCTAGTCCTATGTCAATGGCTTTCCTGTCACAATTACTCAGTCACTTATTGCTCAGACAATAAAATATGAAGAGGAAGGTTGTTGTATTGAACATTATAGATTCAACAATATCTATAAAGATCACCTTCACCTTATTTTTGCAACCAACAATAATATCAGCAGTCCTGCTAGTCTACGACCAATTGGAAAAGTTTTATATCAACTTCTAGGGCCAAATCTCTATCTAAGAGAGAAAGAACTGGAAACAATTACTTGGAATGACAAACATCTATTGTTATTCCTTACCTAAAACATAATAATTAATATTCCTCTTACCATTTTTAATTTCTTAAAGGAAATGATAATCATCTTAGGGATGGAATGACTTTTCTCATACCATATGAAAGAGTTCTTTCTGAAATTTTCTCTAAGTTAGGGATAGTTAGTAGTGCTACTATTGAAGTTGAGTGGAGTCTGAAATTTGAATATGTGGAATAGTTATTTGTTGTCCCATTTTTAATTAATGAAATATTTTCTTTCATATTATTGCCTATTCGTTTTTATTGATAACAATTTTTTTTAGAATTACAAATTAATAAGAAAAAAAAAGGAAAAAAAATTAACTACGAAAAAAAGGGAAGATTGGAAGGCGCCAAGTGAAAAATCACTGAAAAAAACCTTAAATGAAGTTACTGGGATTCGGAGTGTATTCCCTAATAGCTATGTTACATCGATTTTAAAAAAACACCGAGGTATTAGGTTTTTTTTCCAGAAAATTTGGCGCTCACTTATAGCTATATTGTCTCGATGTTATATAAAACCGAGAGAAAAGGTTGTTTTTTTTTTTTAAATAAAACATGTCACTCCGAGGACCTATAAGCTTGATTTTTGGCATGTTCGAGGTGAGACATTCGTCATAAAAAGTATTATTTATAGTAGTGAGAAGCGTCCTTGTTTAATATCCGTAAACCAAGAAAGAAAGATTTTGGAGTTAGAACAACCCAAAGATGTCTGGTTCAAGAAAGTTCTCCGCTATAATGGGCTTGTCAATTTATGTGTTGCTGCGTACAAGACCATAAACCATGACATGCAAACAACATTTGTAAAGAGATGGCATTTTGAGACCTCATCTTTCCAACTTCCTATTCGTTAGATGTCTATCACCTAGGATGACGTCTTATGCCTCCTACATCTTACCATAAGAGAAAAACTACTAGTTTACCAAAGACTCAGTCGAGATGAAGCTTGCGAGATGATGTTTACCTATTTGGAAGCTTAACCAACTGAGGTCCAGAATTAGGTACACGACACCAGATGTTCTCATGCTAGATTTAAGTTCTTAGAAGACCTTTATAAATACCACCTTCAGATTATTGTAGATGTCAAAGGTTATGATATGCATGTAGAGTATCACTAGTAGAATGCATTAAGGTGTTACCTTTTATTCCTTGTTGGCACGTCCGTGTTTGTGGACAAAAGTGCAACATACATCGATATGGTCTACCTTAAATAATTCATCGACTTAATGGTGATTCACAAGTACAACTAGAGGGTCTTCTGTCTGGTTAAGCTGTACTCGAATCTGGGCAAATCTTTTCTTTGGAAGACAAATCATTTGATACGAAGATGCACATTGCTTACGATAATTTATTATTAATAATATTTTCCTAACACTTTGTTACACTTGTAACTAATATTTCATCTGAATCATTTTCAAACGTGGATTGTATCTCACTTTCCTCACATATTCGAGTGGGAACCCGAGCCTAACTACATTGAGGATTGGCCACATGCTTGTGCCTTTGCACCGTACAAATGGAATCAAGAAATCAATCCTTTCTGAGTGTATCTTCACCATTATGTAGCAGATGGCATTTCCTTCTGCCCATATGAAGGTCACTGACAAACGCGCCAGCTGGACGACATTTTGTTATACTCTAAATGGTTGGCTTGTGGATCAGGTCTCATGTAACTGTATCTGCCCACGCCAGTTTGGGTATTTGCAGGTTATTTTGTGGCACCCTTATAGTCTTCTCCTCCCACTGTCAGCCGTAAAGATCTTGATTCCATACTTGAGGATCTCAATATTCATCTGTTACGAGAGGACTATCGCAAAGGGCCAACTCTTATACAATGGCCTTATATAGACGACTACATCACATGATTCTATAGGGTGTGAGATCTTATCATGACATCAGACGCTCTTGGAAGACTATGTAGGCCATCTAATCAAGAGATACTCGAGGCTAGGGATGACCACACCCAAGACGTGTTCCCGATCTATCAGTGTATTGTGAATATGGCGAGATTTGGTATAGAGGCTGGACTATTTGAGGAAGCCAGTCCCTAGTTGGCCCTCATATAAGACATTATGATCGAGACACTAAATGTCTTGCAGTACAAGAGGAGATCCGATGGGTTAGACATACCCAATAGTTTATGTTTTTTTCTATTATCTTTGTATTTTTGAAACAAATTATGTATGTCGGTACATTTTGAATTTAATTTAAAAAATATGATATTTGAACACTAAAAAATTGGACATCGTACGACGTCCTTTGCATATTTTATATATAAATGTACTCTTAAGAATGTGCGAAAGTATATATGAATGAAAAATAGTAAAAGCTAGAGATAAAATTTAGGACAATGTTGTTGCATAGAATCCATTTAGAGGGGGTGGATATGCATCTACGAAATATCCCATGTCATGTGCATTAAACATACTTCCAATAGCTTAAAATGAATTCATTGGGATTTACGAAGATGCATCTCCGGATGCACCCTTGAAAAATTATGGATATGCATCTACAAATTAGATTTTGAAAAAGTAGGATGTGCGACTGAATTACAAGAGCTGATGTGAGTTTAGGTTTGTCTAAATATGCATCTTTGAACTATAATAAGGACATTTTTGGATTTTCATAGGTGTGAGACGCACCCCATATGTGGGATAATAAAATAGGTTTTTATTAGTTATGGCAATTACTCAAGTTAGCCCAATTACACTTGTGGTATCTTAATCAAGCCCATGAATTTTACCTATCACCCTTTTAATTTATCTTTGCACCCACACATAAACCTTGATTTGATCCTAATACCTTTTAATTTGAAGAACGTATTGGATCTTGGATCCTGCAAAATATGTGAGAGTGCCAAATTTTCTTACAAAATCCAAAAAAAAAAAAAATTAATAATATTTTAAGTGTTTGTTTTTTCTGCAGAATTTGCTATGGAAAGACGTTATCTGCGAATTTTTCTTTAAATTTTGGAACATATCTACATTTTTTTGGATTTTAAAAGATCGATGGCTAGTTTCATGCATTTTTACCGAAAATTTTAAAACATCCAGTAATATATATAGGGGTGCCAATTTAAAAAAAAAAAATATTATAAGAAAACATTTTTGGTAATATTTTAATGGTTTGATTTTTTATCTGCGGAATTTATTGCAAAACTTGCTACAGAAATGCGTTACCTACTTATTTTCTACAAACATTGAATTATATACATTTTATGTATTTCTTTTTAGATTTTTAAAAAATCCGATAAAAAACAAACTTTTTCTATCCAATTTTTAAAAATCTAATTGTATGACCTATCGAATTTTTTTTTTCTTGAGAGAAAATTTGTCGACAGTGATTAATGAAAAAACAAGACTGATATTTTTGATAATACCAAAATATAGGGGGTACTAGATATGATTTTAGTGGTGTCAGATAAATTTTTTTTCATTGACCATATTGATCCAAGTACCATAATAGCTTTTTTGGCCATTAACCCTACACTATTTAACTCAACTAATGGACGATTTTTCCATTTTCATGATACCATTTTCTTCATGTTTTTTTAAGAAAATTATTGACATTACCATCTTTTTGACCATGTCAAGTCTATCTCCATAATTTTTTTGCGTGTGCATATATCCTTGTCAAATTAGATACTAATCATAATCTTTTTTTAGTGATGCATGAATCTCTCTTTAATACTATTAGAAAGACGTAATATTATTATTATTATTTTTTCCCCTTTTTTTCTATCATATAAACAAAAATAATAAGTCTAGATTTCTCCATCTAAATGATATTTTCATAGCAAGTTTTATGTCATTGACTTTTTTTTTTTAATTTTAATAATTTGATTTGGTTTTGGCTATCTATATTTTATTCAAAAATTAATTGTAAATTTAAATAGATTGAGACTAAAATCGTGAACGAATTTTTTTTCTAATAGTATTTCAAGCACTTTTAAATTGCTTTTGAATTTGTATGTTGGAATACATAGGATAATTCAACCTATATTCGAGTTTGCACAAGATCGATGAAAACTCGAAAATGTAGGAAAGATGAAATCCGGAATTATGTGTGAAAAGAATAGGTTTTTCTAATATATTTGTCTAAATCTAGAATACTCAATTTATAGGCTAAAGTGGTGTTGTTTCACAAGGTTGCGACCCTTGATGAAAGACACACTTTCAACAATATTTTTACCAAATGTTGCATTGTTTCGCCTACAATACTTTTATCAAATGTTGTATTGTCTTGCGTTCTGCAACACTTCACGAAGTGTTGTCTATTTCTAAATTTAAAAAAACCAATTGCCTACTACAACACTTTACAAGTGTTAACTATTTCTGAATTAATAAATTAACATTCACTTGCATATTTTCTTGTCATTTTAGAACGCACTCAAGATTATAATTATTAATAATTTACAACAACCCCCACTTGCTCTAATAATGACAAGACCAATTTTAGAAGAAATAAAAGAAACAAAGAATGTAATACAGTTAAGTATCTTTTGATTTGAACTTAACCTTAGTAAAGAAAACACAAAGTCTAATCAGAAAGTCAGGTAAAAATGCTTTGAACCATTATCCCTTGTGATTATACCGGCGTTACCTTACACACACTCTTTAGTGGTTCTTCACCTACATCTCTCGCCTAAAACTATTTATGGCTATGTATTTTGCCTGTTTTCGTGAATTTTTCATGAGAGAAACTCCAACTCTCACTTTGAGATGACACCGTCTCGAAATTCACATAAGTGAAGTTCATATTGTATCTAATTTCTTAAGATACATATTATTAACATAGAACTTCATTAAGAGTTTGAAAAACTCAACCCTCAATATGTAATAATCAATATTGTTACAAAATGTTGCACAAACATCCAAATTGACGACTTGTTGTTATCAATTGAATTTTAGATTAAGGTTTTCTTAACTATATATTGGGTTGCTACCATTGTCGGAACCCTTATTCAAGAAGTTTCAATCCCATACTTCTCGAGGTAGTCTTTACTAAGTCTCTGGTCAATGACTTAGTTAACGAATCAGCTAAATTATAGCATGCATGTACATATGCAAGTGAAATGATCCCATCCTTAATCAATTTCTTCACGAAAGAATATCTAAAACCCATGTGTCTAGATTTTCCATTGTATACTTCAGTGAATGCTCTAGCTAGGGTGGCTTGGCTATCATAATGTATCAACACATTCGATACATTGTCTTTAGCAAATGAAACTTCCAACAAAAGGTTCCTCAACTATTCTGCTTCTTGACCATTAAAAGCAAGAGCCACAGACTCTGATTTTATGGTCGAAAGAGAATGCATGTTTGTTTCTTACTCTTCCAAGAAACTGCACCTTCAGCTAACATTGGTATATCCTTATAGTATGGCAGGAAACCTATCATAACGAAGGCCATTATTTTTAGTTTTTGAGATATTGGATCAAACTCTAGTATGGTCGAAGGATAACTTCTGGTTCGACAGATATTAAGCATGAGGTTGAAGTCTGTTCGCATGCTGCTGTCGGAGTAATGCGTGTTATAGTTGAAGTTTATTCTAACATACATTAGTCAATATTGCTAGGTGTATTAGCATATTGAATTGGGCCTTACTTGTAAGCCCAATTGTTTAAGTTAGCTTGTACCTTAAGTTAGCTTGTAATGGATAATTGTTAAAAAGCCCATTAGGTTAGTGTGCTATTTTTCTTATAAATAGCATGCTAGTCTCTCATCTTGGTAGAAGGAAAAATAGGAAAATAAAATTCTAATTTCAAGAGAGAGAGGTTATTTTGTTATTCTTGTATATTTGTAATCTTGTTTCTAAGAAAAAAGGAAAGAATAACTGTTTATAACCAATCCTTGTTGTTTTACCTTATTTTCTTTGTTAACTCTAACCCTTGTGTGTTTCTTGATCATAAAGAAACCGTTTATATTTTGTTTCAAGATATCCAATTCACAACAAATTGGTGCGATGAGCGTGGAGAAGATGTCTTCAACAAAGTATGAGGTTGAAAAGTTCACCAGAGTGAACGATTTCGGTCTGTGCCGCTTGAAGATGAAAGTCCTATTGTTCAGCAGGGTAGTTTGGAAGCATTGAAGGGAGAGATAGCCATGGACACTATGTTAATGACAAAAGAAAAGATAGGCATGATTGAGAAAGCCCACAATGCAATATTGTTGAGCCTTGGTGATAAGGTTCTTCGACAAGTATCAAAGGAGCCTACAACATCGGGATTATGGGTAAAACTTGAAAGTTTGTACATGACCAAATCTCTAGTGAATCGAATCTACCTGAAGCAAGCTTTGTATTCATTTAAGATGAGTGAAGACAAAGTGTTGGCTGAGCAGTTGGATATGCTCAACAAGCTGATTTTTTATCTTGAAAATATTGATGTGAAGATTGATGATGAAGATCAAGCACTGTTGTTGTTGTGTGCTTTGCCCATAACACATGCTCACTTCAAAGAAACTCTCTTGTATGGAAGGGAGTCCCTGAGCTTTGAAGAAGTTCAATCAGCCTTATATTCTAAGGAATTAAACAAATGAGAGGAGCATAAACCTTCGACGGTGGCAAAGGTTTGACCGTTAAGGGAAAATTCTTGTGAAAGGATGGTAAGTTTGACAAGAAGAAAGGTAAAATTCAACAAAAGTCTTATAGTGGCGAAACATCTGGTATTCGATGTTATCACTATAAGAAGGAGGGTCACACAAGAAAGGTGTGCCCTAAACGCTTGAAAGATCATGGAGGTAATGGCAACACATCCATTGTTTAAGATAACTTCGACTCATCTGATGTTCTTGTGGCTTCAAGTGGCGACTTACTAAAAGAGTGGATTATGGATTCAGGTTGCACTTGGCACATGACTCCAAACAGAGAATTGTTCGAGGAGCTATGTGATCAAGATGGTGGATCGGTGCTGCTGGAAAATAACAAATCTTGCAAAATTACAGGTATTGGATCTGTGAGCTTCAAGCTCCATGATGAGTCTAAGGTTATTGACTGAAGTCAGTTATGTACCTGACTTGAAGAGAAATTTGATTTCTCTTGGTGAATTCGACAGAAAGGGATATGTTTTCTAAGGAGAGAAAAGTATTCTAAGAGTCATGAAGGATTCGAAGGAAGTCTTGAGAGGCGTGAGGAAACAAGGCTTGTATACTCTTGAGGTTGAAGTTGTAAGTGGTTCGACAAATGTTGCATCCACGAAACATGTGTCGAAGACAAAATTATGGCATATGAGATTTAGCCATGTCAGTGAAAGAGGCCTAGTCGAATTGGGGAAGCAGAACCAGATAGGAGGTGACAAAGTCGAAAAGTTGGAGTTTTGTGAATCTTGTGTATTTGGTAAATCATGTAGGGAGAAGTTTAACAAAGGCAAGCAAAGAACACATGGATCCCTATATTACATTCATGCTGGTCTTTGGGGGCCTGCAAGGAATCCTTCACAGTTAGGTGCAAGGTATTTTCTATCCGTCATTGATGACTATTCCAGAAATCTATGGGTATTCATCCAAAAGAAAAAGGATGGAACTTTTGAGAATTTCAAAAGTTGAAAGGTTCTGATCGAAACTTAAACTGGAAGAAAGGTTAAGAGGTTGAGAATCGAAAATGGCCTTGAGTTCTACATTGAAGCGTTCGACAGTTACTGTTTTGGGTCTAGGATTGCAAGGTATAAGATTGTAGTAGGTACTCCTAAACAAAATGGTGTAGCTGAGAGATTCAATCGAACAACCCTTGAAATGGTTAGATGCATGTTGGTTAGTGCTGGATTGAAGAAGGTGTTTTGGGCGGAGGCTGTTTTAACAGCAGCTTATCTAATAAATAGATGTCCCTCGACTGCCTTGGGAATGAAGACACCTAAAAAAGTTTGGTTAGGACATCCACCTAGTCTCAACAGACTGAGAGTATTTGGCTGTGTGGCCTATTCTCACATTAGGCAAGACAAGGTCAAATTTAGAGCTCTGAAATGCATATTCATGGGATATCCTGTAGGAGTCAAAGCTTATAGGCTATGGTGCTTAGAGCCAGGTCATAGGAGGTGTATCACCAGTCGAGATGTAGTTTTCGATAAAACAGAAATGGATTTCAAGAAAATTGATTATGCTGACGAAGAGTTGGAATAGGGAGAGATTCCTGTTGAGGTACAACATGTTAATGCTGAATTGGGTATCCCAGATGAAGTCGAAGAAGATGCAGAAGATGTTTTAGAAGATGAGGAGACTGATAATGACTACCTGCTAGAAAGATACAGATTGAGGAGAGTCATCAAGCCACCTTAGAGACTTGGGTATGCAGATCTTATAGCTTATTCCTTAATCTCTGCAAGTGAGGTTCTAAACAAAGAACCTAGAGACTATAAGGAAGTTATGATGAGTCGAAATAAGATTGAATGGCTGAAGGCCATGGATGATGATATGAAATATCTTCATGATAACAACACATGGGAACTGATCAAGAAACCTGCTGGAGCAAGATTAGTCAGCTGTAAATGGATTTTCAAAGTTAAGGAAGGAATCGAAGGAGTGGCGTCAAAGAGATACAAGGCAAGATTGGTCGCTAAGGGGTTCACTCAGAAATAAGGTGTCAACTTTAATGATGTGTTCTCTCCTGTTGTGAAGTACATATTCATTCAAATGTTGCTTGCCATGGTGGCCCAGTTCGACCTTGAACTGAAACAGATGGATGTGAAGACTGCGTTCTTGTATGGTTATTTAGATGAAACAATCCTGATGAGGCAACCTGAAGGGTATGTCAAAAAGGGGAAGGAAGATTATGTGTGCAAACGGAAAAGATCTTTATATGGACAAAAAAAATCTCCTTGATAGTGGAATAGGATATTCGACAAGTTCATGGCACGCATAAGTTTCATCAGAAGTCAGTTCGACCACTGTGTGTACTTCAAATTTTGACCGGGTAATTCATTTATTATTTTGTTGCTCTATGTGGATGATATTCTAATAGAAAGCAACAATGTCGAAGATATAATGAGGGTGAAGGTTAAACTCAATAAGGAGTTTGACATGAAGGATCTAGGAGCTGCGTCCAGGATTCTTGGGATTGACATCCGAAGAGATAGAAAGCAATCGAAGTTATGCTTATCTCAAGAGGCATACCTGCGGAAGATTCTCGAAAAGTATGGTATTTCGAATTCAAAGCCTGTTGTGACTCCGACAAACCCTCAATTCAAGATGAGTTAGATCAATGTTCCAACACTGATGTCGAAAGAGCTTATATGAATAACATTCCATATCTTAAAATAGTGGATTCTTTGATGTATGTTATGGTCTGTACTAGACCCGACATATCATATGTAATAAGTCTTGTAAGCAGGTATATGGAGAATCCAAGAAAGGCTCACTGACAAGCATTGAAGTGGATTCTAAGGTACATAAATGGGCCTCCGAATAGAGTCCTAATTTATGGTGGAGCGTTGGGTGAAGATAGTAAAACAACAATTGAAGGATATGTCGACTCTGATTATGTAGGTTGTATGGATTTTAGAAGATCTATTTCTGGATATGTGTTCACTATGTTTGGGACAACAATCAGTTGGAATATATGTCCCTAACTGAAGCTGTGAAGGAAGCATTAAGGCTTGACGGTTTTGCAAAGGAGGGTTAATCGTCAAAGGGTTAATCGAGCATGGAGAAGTCAGAGTGCTGAAGGTTTCGATAGATCACAATGCTACTATATGATCACCAAGACGTTGCGAAATTGCATGTTTTCCACTGTATGCAGTTGATAAAATTGCATGAAGAAAGCTAGTTTCTTGATGTTACAGAGTTAGATCCAAGGTGGAGATTTGTGAGATATTGGATCGAACCCTAGTATGGTCGAAGGATAATTTCTGGTTTGACAAGTATTAAGCATGAGGTCGAAGTCTGTTCGCATGTTGCTGTCGGAGTAATGCGTGTTGTAGTCGAAGTTTGTTCTAACATGCATTAGTCAATATTGCTAGGTTTGTTAGCATATTGAATTGAGTCTTTCTTGTAAACCCAATTGTTTAAGTTAGATTGTACCCTAAGTTAGCCTGTAATGAATAATTGTTAAAAAAAAACCATTAGGTTAGTGTGCTATTTTTTTTATAAATAAGATGATAGTATCTCATATTGGTAGAAGGAAAAATAGAAAGATAAAATCTTAATTTCTAAAGAGAGAGGTTATTTTGTTATTCTTGTATACTTGTAATCTTGTTTCTAAGAAAAAAAGAAAGAATAATTGTTTATAACCAATCCTTATTGTTCCTTGTTGTTTTACCTTGTTTTCTTTGTTAACCTTAAGCCTTGTGTGTTTCTTGATCATAAAGAAACCATTTATGTTTTGTTTCAAGACATTTGATTCACAACATAGTTTTTAAAAGATAACCTAAAATCCTAGTTATGGCCTTCAAATGTTCACCATTTGAATTGCTAGTAAATCTACTCGTTTTACTAACTACAAATGCTATATCGAATCTAGTACATTGTATCAAATACTTTAGACAGCCAAATGCACTTGTATATTTCAATCGATCAACGACTCTTCCATCATTCTTTAAATTTTGACACTAGGATCAAATAAAGTACCCCACTTCCTTGAAATGTAAGTCTTTGAACTTATTAAGTACTTTCTTAACACAATGTATTTGATTAAGTTCATAACCCTGACTATTTCTTTTTACGTTGATCCCCAAAAGTGTGTCAACTAGTGTAAGATCATTAATCTTAAATGTGGAAATTAGAAACCTCTTTGTTTCTAAAATTCCATTCATCTCACTGCTATTAATAAACATGTAATCAACATAGCGGCAAAGGAATATCACAATTTTCTCATACAACTATGTACAAACACTTGTCACAATATTATCATGCCTCTTATATATATATATATATATATATATATATATATATATATATATATATATATATATATATATATATATATATATATATATATATATATATATATATATATATATATTGTTTTGACTTGGGCCCCGGCTTGGCCAGGCAGGCCCAACCCAATAATATCCTGCCAAGCCCAGTCCAGCTTGGGCCGCAGCCTCCGAGCACAAGGTCCCCGGTGGACAGGTAATGCCCCTCCACGGGCAGAACCTGCCCCATCTGTGTCGAGCACAAGACTCTCTTGTCGACCAGACACTGCCCCCTCCGCGGGCAGGACCTGCCCCTCCGTGGGCAAAACCCGCTCCCCTGTCGGGCAGGACAATGTGTCCTACACACGTTCTCCACGTGCTCCCCTCCGCGGGGACATGTCACCGACCAACTGCCCACCTCCGAAAGAGTAGGTCAAATCCACTTTCCGGAGATCACGGGACAGTTGGACTAGGACGAAGACCACGTCCTGGTCTTCACTACGCCACGTAAGCCATAGCAGTCGCCTGGGTTGGGCCTGGTAATCCAGCCCAACACAAGTGACCGTTGGCCCAGCACTGGGGTCTCTCGGTCTCTCTATAAATACCCTCTTTCACAAGAGGGTCAGGTAATTCACTTATTACCCTCTTTCTGTACTTGTGATCACTCTGCCCGTACGCTTACTTTGGCATCAGAGTGTCTTGCAGGTACACCCCCTTTTTTCCCTTTAAATACCAGTGAACAGACATCTAGTCGAAGACGCGTGACAACCAACGATCCCTTTCTGATCAGGTTAGATTAATTTTATATATATATATATATATATATATATATATATATATATATATATATATATATATATATATATATATATATATATATATATATATATATATATATATATATATATATATATATATATATATATATATATATATATATATATATATATATAAACCGTGAGGCAATATATTTATTACGAGTCACATTTGCAAATTTTCAAAAGCTGACGACTATCGGACATAATAAATTGTGACGATAATAAAACACATTAAACCGCATTACATTTGCAATTTTTCTAAATAATAGTTTTTTGGTCATTTCACTTTAAATTTGTGAGTCATCACAATTAACCTCAAAATAGGTCGAGGGGACTAAAACACCGAAAATAAAAAATTAAGAAATGAAAAATTTTATTTTTAAAGTGAAATGATCAAAATTTTATTTTTTAATTGTTTATGCTTTTGTGACTAATTTTATGAATACGTCTTCATCTTCTTCATCAAAATTCATAAAACATGTATTTGGGGCTAATTTTTTCGTTGCTAAATCTGTCCTATAATTGAATGTTAAACGCTTGAAAACATGTTAACAAAAACTGACCTCCCTATTATTATTTGGATGAAATTGACGAAAGGGAACCATTTATACAGTTAAATGACAAATACAATCATTCTTTAGAGACTCGTAAGAACCCGTTACCCGTGAGATAAACAGAAGGGACGAAAGAAGTTTATTCTTATATATAATATGATATAAACTAATGGTGCTTTAATAATAAACCAACAACATCGTAGGTTAAATTTAAGACTATAGTAGATTTTGACCTACTATATATCTCTTTAAAATTGTTATTGTAGGGTTTAAGATAGTTTTTTTTTTTAATAAAGAAATACTATTTGTCTTGGATCAAATCTATTTTTAAATTTATTATTTTGTACAAATTTAATAGAGCTTTTTAAATCTTAAGGGGCTTAATAAAAACTTTTTTTTCTGAACTATTATTTCAAACATGAAATACACGTGTGTCTATCACTTTGTAATAAATGTATCGTTGGAATTAACTCAATTTTTTTTGAGAATTTATAATCAATTTTGATGAATAAGATTCAACCAACCTGATCAAAACTCTTGATTTTAAGAAAGATTATGCGTAACAACTATTAATGAAAAGAAAGAATTTAACAAAATTAAAGGAAGAAGAGAATGATTTCAACTGCGGAATCTCCGTCCACAAACTGTGTAAAATTTATTTTATTCACTTTGCAACTGCAAACTTCAGTGAATACAAGTTATTACAAAATAGAGGTTACTCCCTCTATTTATAATTGAGAAAGCCCACAATCACAAAGTCTCAAAATTACTATTTTGGTCTAAATCGAAATTATGTATCAAGCAGTCTGCTTTGACACTTCGACATCTAAACAACTCGACACACACACACACACACATTAGGCTAATTAGACTAATCTTTGTTTCTGTCGAGCTACACTACCTCAATACAAGGAATTACAATCTCAACACACCACCTAATTCATTGTGTCTAAGCTATCTATATTCATCATAGACCTTAGTTTCTTAAACACTTCGACTTGCACTTCTTTTGTCATTATATCTGCAATCTGATTCTCAATTCTGCATTGTTTCAAGTTCATCTTCCCTTCTGCTACCTGCTCTCGAAGATAATGGAACCTTATTTTTATGTGCTTGCTTCGTCCATGTGCTATCAGATTCTTCGCCAGATTGATAGCTGACATGTTGTCGATCTTCATGGTAATTGCTCCATGACTCTTCGTTGTAATCTCTTCGAATAGGTTCACCACCCACTTTGCTTGACATGCACAAAGAGAAGCAAATACATATTCTTCTTCGTATGACGACAATATCACTACTGACTCCTTTTTCGAACTCCAAGTAACTGGTGCACCATCCAGCATAAACACATAACCAAATGTGGATTTTCTATCCTTAGCATCACTACTCTAACTTGAGTTAGTGTATCTCACTAACTTGCATTCTTTTCCTTCATCAACTGCAGGAAACAAAATAGCATAGTTGAAAGTTTCTTTCAAATACCTTAGTATCCTCTTCCTCTACCTGCATCACCACCTCTTTGGTTGCCTTGGTTCCAAGGTTTTCTCTGATTTGACCAGTTTCCTTTCTACTGATTTCAACTAGTCGAATTGTTGTAGCCTTCTATGCCTTTGTTGCCATTCTAGTTTCCTTTTCCTTTCTTTTCTTTTTTTGACTGTGCCTGCAAATCCATATCACTCTTCGACTTTCCTGCAGCTCTTTCAGCCATCATTTGTTCATGAGACTTAAGCGTTCATTGAATCTCTTCCTTTATCAATGCTGACAAGTCTTTTGACTTTTTTATGGCTACTACCACATGGTCGAACTTTGGAGCCAATGGCCTCAAGATCTTTCCAACAACTGATCTTGATGTCAACACTTCTCCACATACCTTGATTTGATTAACCAATTTAGTAACCCTAGTAAAGAAATATGTTATGGTATCACTTTCTTCCATCTGAAGCAATTCATACGTCCTTTTGTGAGTTTATAACCTCACATCTTTCACGTTCTCTGCACCTCCAAACAATTTCTCCAAGATTTTCCATGCTTCTTTCGCTGATTCTACATCAATAACCTTTTCAAAATTGTCTGGATCAACACATTGATGAATTATAAAGATAGCTTTATAATCTTTCTTCTTCAATTCTTTGTAAGCAGTCTTTTCTTAATCCGACACATTTTCTGCAAGCGGTGTTACTCTTTCCTTCACAAGATCCCAAAGATCTTGATAACAAAAAACCACTTTCATCTGCTTGCACCGATTTTCATAATTCTGACCCTTCAAAATTAGGAGACTCGCCGGAAAATGCCCATTCAGATGATTCAACGCCATCGAGATTTTCTTCCCATGAATCACAATTGGAGCTCTAGATACCAAATGTTGGAATTAACCCAAAACCTTTTGAGAATTCCTAATCAATCTTGATGAACAAGATTCATCCAACCTGATCAAAACCCTTAATTTCAAGAAAGATTATGCGCAACAACTGTTAATGAAAAGGAAGAAAGAAAGAATTTAACAAAATTAAAGGAAGAAGAGAATAATTTCAACTGCGGAATCTTTGCCCACAAACTATAGAAAATTTTTTTTATTCACTTTCCAACTACAAACTTCTGTGAATACAAGTTATTACAAAATAGGGGTTACTCCCTCTATTTATAATTGAGAAAACCCAAAATTACAAAGGCTCAAAATTACTATTTGGTCTAAGTTTAAATTCAGTGCCAAGCAACCTGCTTCGACATCTAAACAACTTGACACACACACACAAACACACACATCAGGCTAATTCGATTAATCATTATTTCTGTCGAGTCACACTGCTTCGACACAAGGAATTGCAATCTCAACATGTGCCAGTTGAATAAATTTGTGGCAAATTAAAGTCGTTTTCCTTTTGCTTTAACCAAGTGTTATTTTGAGTAAGTATTACATCAATATACATGAAAATACTACAAATATGAAAACTATGTAAAGTTAGAATTGATTGATAAATTAATTATATAGATTACAAAGAAATGAATCAATAACTTACACTCAATCAATAAAGGGTCGGCATTTTCCATGTGCAACCTGCACTGCAGTATTGGGCCCCAAATTTTTGGGGCTCAATTATTTTTTAATTACAAAAGCAAAATAGATTTTACACCTGTTATTTCAAAAATAAATGTAAAATTATGATTTTTTTTCAAACATCTATCTCGACTTCTTTTAAAATAGGCATAAAATCTCAACTACTTTTTTAATTACAAAAAACACTAGATTTTACACCTATTTTTTCTAAAATAGATGTAAAATCATATTTTGTTCTCAAACATAACTGGTTTTATAATTGATTTTTTTTAAAATTAGCTGTAAAAGCATAAATTTTAATTTTTTTTCTTTCTAATTTAGAACTATTTTTTTATAATTAAAACAGGGTCTCCGGACCGATTGAGCCGACCCTGGATCAACACATACCAATTGAGAGAGAATTTAACATGTCACCCCCATTTCATACCTGACACCCCCATATTTTCAATACTCCAAAGATACCCTTGTTAATATTTACCTAAAAAATTTACCATTTTTTCAAAAATTTTAACTTTTTTCTACCTAAGATTTCAAAATTTCGGTAGTTGTTTGAAATTTCCGGTACGCAAATTTTGAAAATTTCGGTCTATACCCCAGATATTTCAAAAAAGTCGGTATATATTACCGGAATTTTTTAAACATCCGGTATTTTATACCGGGAATTTTGAAATATCCGGTGAATAACAGTAACATTTTGGCACCAATACCAGAAATAATTAAAATTTCCGGCACCCAGCAAAAAATTCTAGAAATTTGAAAATTTCTGGTATACCGGAAATTTCGCCTACAATTGAAATTTCCAGTAACAGAGCTGCAAGTTCAAAAATGCTTTCTTTGTGCGGTCCGAAACCGGAAGGGTCATTTAAAGACTCGTGTAGCGATTGCACACATTTCTTCACCACAGACAAAGTATGTTTTCTATGTAACAAGTTAAAATTTAATATTTTTGTTGCGTTATATGATATTAATACTATACTTTTTATGTAATGTAAATGACAGATATTTGAGGGCGAGATGAAGTATTAGCCTGAGCAAAACATATTGACAAACAACATATATTATAGTTGCGACTATTTGTTTTGATATTGCAAATGGCTAGCGAGGTAGGAAGGATAAATTATTATGGGTTGTGAAAGAGGAGGAAACTATAAAAGGAAAAATACATCTGAAAGCAGTAAATCTTCATATGGCATTTTTAGTATGAAAGTGAAATGTCCTTTTAGGCTGAGATCTTCACCGAATGGTATTGGTTGAAAGGTGATGGTTAGGTGTGAGTTTCACAATCATAAACTGTTTGAGGATTTAGAAGGTCATAAGATATTAGGTCGTCTAAAAGATCATAAGAGACAGTTTGTGAATGACACGACGAAGTACAATATGTCTCCGTGGTATATAGTTTCTGTCTTGAAAGACAAAGATCCATAAAACCTCACTAGTGTTACCCAAATGTATAAAGCTACAGCTACGTGCAATGCGAGCAAGAGAGGTTCATTGACGAAAATAAAAATGTTGTTGACTCTTATTCATAAAGAAAAGTATATGTGCTAGACAAGAAATATGGAAGGCTCGAATGTTGTTGCTGATATCTTCTAGACACATCCTGATTCAGTGAAGTTGCTCAATATGTTTCACTTGGTGTTGATTTTTTATTGTACATACAAGACCAATATGTAATGTGCATCTTGATTATACCTTGATACCATTTTGACATACATTGATTTATGAGATTTTTGATTATTTGAATCGTGAACGTACAGGTACCGGTTACCACTGATTGAGATTGTTGGTGTTACATTAACAAAGTTGACGTTTTCAGTAAGGTTTGCCTATTTGGAACATGAAAGGGTTGAGAACTTCACATGGGCACTGGAGAAGCTCAAAGAGTTATTTTATTTTGAGAAATTGCTACCAAATGTTGTTGTGACAGTCCGAGAACTTGCATTGATGAATGTAATTCAAGTTGTGTTCCCAAATTCAACACATTTGTTATGTTCGTTCCATATTACCTAAAATGTTAGCATGAAGTATAAGGAGTATGTTAAATCAGAAAGACATGAACATGTCATGGACCTATGGAACAAAATCATGTATGCTAATAGAGAAACCGAGTCTCTCGCACACTTGAAGCATTTTGAGATTGTTTGTGCTGATATATCTTTGTTTGTTAAGTATGTGAATGAAACATGGTTAACACCTTATAAAGAAAAGTTAGTGGCTGCTTGGACTAATAGAGTCACTCATTTAGGGAACACAACAATGAACATGTATACAAACTTCTTTTCAAAGTTATTACTAAGCATAATTTATCCTGTTGGCTCATTATGGTTTAATTATTATGATTTAGGGTGGAGTCTGCTCATTGGAGGTTGAAAAACACGTTGACTACAAGCCGGGAAGATTTATGCCAAAGTTGGGATACTGTGAACACCATGCTGAAGTTGTAGATAGGTTCAATCAGAGTGTCATTTCAAAAAAGTATTGTCAACATTGAACATCGGTATAACACTCCATTCTATGCTAAGGTGCACAGTTTTGTTTCAAGGCAGTGTATACAACACATAAAGAAGGAGCTAGAAAGGGTAAAATTTGTAGGTACAAGCAAGGATATTTGTGGTTGTTTCATTAGAACTACACATGGGTTACCTTGTGCGTGTCAACTTGCTGGTTAGCAAATATAAGGCTTGCTTGTTCCTTTAGAACCAATTCATGTTTTTTTTTAAGAAATTACACATTCAAGAGCATGCTAACGGTCATGACGATAATGACACAAAACTGGATTTAGAAGAAGAATGTGAAGAGTTGAAGATATATTTTAATTCTTTGGATATTATAGGCTAGAAGGTGTTGAAGAAAAAAGTTCGGGAACTAACACATCCAGCCACAACTTCTATGTGTCCATCGCCAGTGAAGTACAAGACAAAGATAGGAGTTAAGAAGAGCAGAAAGGGTGAAGAGAGTGATATGCATCGTAATCCCTCGCAGTGATAGTATGGTCAGGGCTCACAGGGGAGTCAGACTACAAAGAGATCATGCACAAATTCAACAGGAAGTCAACCTTCTAGTATGTTGGGTCAAAATCAACCTTCCAGTATGTTGGGTTAAAGTCAACCGTCCACTGTATCTTCTGGGCATCTTTACTTGTCTCAGTCTCCTAGTTTCTTGCATCCATACATTGATGACATTATTGATGTGGGTGACGATGGAAATTATGTTTTTCGGGCTATTGCGGCTTTACTTGGATAGGGCGAAGAGTCATGGTCGTTGGTCCGGACGCAATTGGATACTCAGGTTCTTCAACACCCAAAATTATTTTCCAAATTGTTCCATGACACAGTTGCTAAAGTTAGGAATTTCTTAATAGTAGAACACTTGGGTGTGCAGGGTAGAGAAAAATGGATATTGATTCCTAATATGAGTTTCCCTATTGCAAGTAGGTACAATGTTGTCTTTGTCTCCCTGTCACAAAGACTTAACATTACCTTTTTGCCTCTTACCATAGCTCTACCTATGTATACGAGCATACATAAATTCATTGTTGTTGGAGTTGTCAATGACAATCATTGGGCTCAGGTAAAATTTAAACCTGATGGTCCATTGCCTCCCGCCACTGATCGTTGGAGGCAGAAATGTACTGAAGAAGCAAAATCATGGGAGTCAGCGTATACATGACAAATTAGGCACTAGGAGGAATAACTTAGGAAGTCATCTTAATTTTCTATGTGATTTTGTGGACATTATGTATTTATTATATGTGAAACCATTTATGCAGGACGACGTGGCAAAAATATTTAAATTATTAATTTTTTTGAAGTTCCGATTTCATAACAGAAATTTGAATTTTTGAAATTTTTGATAGATTTATCCATTTTACGTAATTATTGTATTTCAGGTATAAATTTATCGAAAATTTTAAAATATTAGATAGATAATATCAAAAATTTTGAAAATTTCAATAAGCATATCACATGCAGGTCCTTCCATAGTAAATTTTGAGAAATTTATGATATAATAATAAAATTTCTAATATCAAACCAAAAAATTTATATTTTCTATTTTTAAAAAAGTAGAAAGAGGATTTTACTATAAATTGGAGGTGTCAGCTATAAATGGAATGATAGATTAATTCCTCCCATTAAACTATCATATTAAAAAAAAACTTATATGATAAAAGACTATACTTAAAAGCTTAGTATAACTATCATATTTTCTTATTCTTTTATCTTAGATTAAAATAATTATATGTCAACAATTGTAATAAGAAACAAATGACCAAAATCCAAAGAATTTTTTCTCAATAATATTAAACAAAAAAAAAAAAGTGGTTGTAGTCAAGATTCGTGATAGAAATTGATTGACTAATTGTAGTATACGATGGCGACTGGATGAGAGCAGAAAACGGAATTAGCCCCACCGGGCCTCCATTTAATTGCCTCCCTTTTCTCTTTTTAACATTAATAGTATTAGATTTTGGGTATGCAATCAAATCCCACTAATTATCATATCATTCAACACAAAACTCCAAACCAACAAAACCTTTAAAAGTGGAACAAGGAGGGACAGTAGTTTACTATAAGCAGTAAACTTTAAGTGCAATTCAACTTTTATTATTGCTTTAAGTACTATATATATTTTCCTTATCTATTGAAAGGGACTTAACACTCAACATAGACTTTGATTCTAGGAGGGAGAGAAGAGAATCAAACTCTCAATTATACATTCTTGGATTTCTTTTTCTTTTTCCATCACTTTTTATAAGAATGGAATATTGTAATATTTTAAATATATTTTTGGAAAATACTAAAAGCATAGCTGACTTAGTCACAGCGGCAGTTACACAATGTAAATTCTTTATCATGAAGCAAAGGTGTTTTTGGTTTATGTATGAAACAGGTGGCGATAGAAGAGGAATGGAATATGACCTTTGTTGTATTGCAGCCGCTTTATGAACAGTATCGTTTTTGTCAGTTAAGTGGTAGGTAGTACTTTATTAAAACGTTAATTCTGTTGGTGCTCCAATAAACAATATATATGCACAGCCGTGATAAGAGTTATGAATGAAAAGAAAATTTGTCACGAATATGTGATGGATAGTTTAATGGATATTCACAGATAAAATAAATAAATATTTAAATACTCGTTTGTTAATGGATTTGAATATAAATTTAATTATATTCATACTCACATATACCATATCCGTTTCACGGTCTAATAAACTAATATTATCATTCTTCTGTCGAATCAATGTCTCAATTTCTACTCCTCTATTGTCTGATCTTCCATCATAACTCACAATTATATTATTTTTTGTTTGTTTGGTTAAGAATAAAATGTATGAATATTATGTTTGGATCTAATTGTGTTTTAGTGAATAAGAAGAAAATTAATGTAATAAAATTTTATTATTAAATTAAGAGGAAATTGTAGGGATGTTATATGATAATAACTTTTTGTGTCTTTAAAATAAGTTAACAATTTAAAAAATATATATATATATATATATATATATATATATATATATATATATATATATATATATATATATATATATATATATATATATATATATATATATATATATATATATATATATATATATATATATATATATATATATATGGATATTTATAAATATCTTTGGATACCGTAAAACTCACGGATTACCCGCTTAACGAATAACCGCATGAATATGGGGCGTATATGGATATCATATTTATCTAATGGGACGAATATGAATATTATAGTATTCGTCCCCATGGATATCCATTTACATCCCTAGTAAGAGCAGCACCCCAGTTAGGGGTGGACGGAATCCAAAAACCGACTCAATTCATGCAAAATCGAAAAAAAATGAGAATTGGACGGGTTCAAACGATCCAACAGATATGTTTTGTGGTTTAATATGGTTTAAAATGTGCGGGCCAAATACAAATTATTGTACTACAAGTATCAAAATCTGCTCGTGATTAATATTTGAAACGATGTTGTTTCGTTCGTGTGTGTGTCAAAAAAATCCATATATGCAGATATCTGCGGATAAAATTCGTCACAAATATGAGCGGATAGTTTAATGGATATTCACGGATAAAATAAATGAATATTTAAATATCCGTTTGTTAATGGATATGGAAACGGGTAATGATATTCGTACCCGCGGATATCCATATTTTATTGTAATGAATGTAATGTGGTAATAACTTTTTGTATTTTTAAAAGAAGTTTAAAATATTTTTTTTTTCAAAAAAAAAATTATAAAAAAAAATTATCAATTGATATCTGCAAATATCCGCGGATTACCCGTTTAACAGATATCTGCATGAATATAGGGCGGGTATGGATATCATATTTATCCAACGGGGCAAATACATATATCATAGTATCCGTCCCCATGAATATCCATTTACATCCCTATATATGTGTGTGTGTGTGTGTTTACTAGACATAAGCCCTATTCTCTCTCTCTCTCTCTCTCTCTCTCTCTCTCTCTCTCTCTCTCTCATGGACATTGAAGCTGCTATTGACCTTAGAATCAAAGTTCTAGTGGTATATGGATACTCAACATTGCTTATTTACCAAGTGAAAGGAGAATAGAAAATCTGTCATCCTAAGTTATCGCGCTCATGTCGTGGAGTTGAGCCCCTTTCTTTACGCCTCCAAGCCATTTCTCATCAATGGCACCACCATCGTTCATTACTCACCACCACCACCACCACCACTCTCTTTCGTTACTTTCATTTGCAAGGTAATTGTTGTTGATTCAGTTTTAGATTTTTTATTTTCCAAGTTTTGTGTTTTTTTTTACTTTTAACATTTTATTTGATTGTGAGCGCAACGAAGGTGTAAAGGTGTGTAATTTTCCAGATCCGTGAGGTGAAGGTGTAAAGATGTGTAGTTTTCTAACTTTGTTATATTTATCTAACTTTGATTTGTGATAGTTATCTAACTTTGTTATTGGTATGGTTGTTGATGGGTTTGTTGGCATTTGACATGATTTTTTTTTCTCTTAACTTCTACCATGTTCTAACATCTGCATCAGTACTTCTACTAGGCATGTGTGTTAAATGTAATTCATTGTTTTGATTTGATTTGATATGATTAGATTTGATTTGAATATTTTGGGCCTTTTATGTTTTGGGCTTTTGTAAACCTAAAACTATAAATAGGGTGCCTTGCATTGTATTCAATAACAACATTGAACAGATTTCACAGTTGCAGTTTTAGCAAGTGAAAGTTCTATAAGCAATAAGAAATCTCACAGTTGTGGATAACACATTCTCTCCAAATATTTCTTCTCTCATTCTTCTCTTTCTTGTTTATTCTTCTTTTCTTTTGTTGTTCTTGATAATTACTTGTTATTACCATTACTATCATATTGTGGGTTTGTTTGTCAATCTTGAGATCAAGATTGAAGGGAATTCTTCATAGGGTGTGAGGTGAATTTCCAACATCTGGTATCTAGAGCTCCGGTTGAGAGATTCAAGGAAGGAAGATAGTGATGGCGATGAACTATCCGAACGGTAATTTTCCGGCGACCCTGCCAATTCTCAAGAAAGACAATTATGAGAATTGGTACAAGCAGATTAAGGTGATTTTCTGTTATCAAGATCTTTGGGGTCTTTTGAAGGACGGAGTAACATCGCTTGGGGAGAACGCAACAGAGGCGGAAAAGGCTGCACACAAAGAATTGAAGAAGAAGGATTATAAAGCAATCTTTATAATTCATCAGTGTGTTGATCCTGATAACTTTGAAAAGGTTAGTGATGTTGATTCAGCAAAAGAAGCATGGGAGATTCTTGAAAAGTCATTTGGAGGGGCAGAGAAGGTGAAAGAGGTGAGGTTACAAACTCACAAGAGAACCTATGAGTTTCTTCATATGGAAGACAACGAAAGCATCACAGATTTCTTCACCAGAGTTACAAAGTTGGTGAATCAAATCAAAGTATGTGGAGAAGCGCTGACGACGAAAGCAGTTGTTTCAAAAATCTTGAGATCGTTGGCTCCAAAATTCGACCACGTGGTAGTTGCCATAGAAGAGTCGAAAAATCTATCAGTGTTGACAAAGGAAGAGCTTCAAGGGACTCTTGAGTCTCATGAACAGAGGATGGCTGAGAGAGCTGCAGGAAAGTCGAAAGATATGGCTTTACAGGCGCAGTCAGAAAAGGAAAGAAAAGGTAAAGGTAGCTGGAATGGAAACAAAGGAGGAAACCAGTCGAATCAGAAGAAACCTTGGAACCAAGGCAATCAAAGAGGTGGTGCTGCAGGTAAAGGAATAGGTGGTGGTCGAAAGCCAAACAAAATCCACATTAAGTGTTTCAATTGGCAGAAGTATGGTCATTATGCTAGTAATTGTCCAGAAAGGAAGAGAAATCAAGAGACTGATGCAAAGCTGGCGAAACATGAAGAAGAAGAAACGTTGCTAATGGTCACAACAAAAGATGAAGAAAGATTCCAAGATCAGTGGTACTTGGACTCAGGATGCTCATCACACATGACTGGAAGGAAAGATTGGTTTGTCAACATGAAGCCATGTCGAAGAACACAGTGAAGTTTGCAAATGACAACACTCTAGCAGCCGAAGGTGTAGGTGATGTTCTGATTATGAGGAAAGATGGCAAAAGGTCAACAATTTCCAATGTGTTGTACATATCAGGCATGAAGAGTAATTTGCTCAGTATAGGGCAGCTTGTCGAAAAGAACTACAAGGTAGTTGTCGAAGACAAGATGATGAGAGTTCTCGACGCAGGTGGTAGATTAATCTTGAAGGCTCCAATGTCTCAGAATAGTACCTTCAAGATTGGACTCAATGTGATGGAGCACAAGTGTCTAGCAACTGCAGCCAGCAGAGATGAGTGGTTATGGCATTTTCGACTAGGTCATCTCAACTTTAATGACATCAGAGAACTGAAGAGAAGAAATATGGTTTCAAGATTACGAGAAATCGACATTCCAACTGAAGTCTGTGAGGAGTGTATTCAGTCGAAACAACACAAGAATAGCTTCAGCAAGGATGCAGGAAGGAAGTCGAAGGCAATACTTGAAGTCATATACTCTGATGTATGTGGTCCAATCCAGGTGGATTCGATTGGTGGCAATAGATACTTTGTCACGTTTATAGATGATTACAGTCGAAAGTTGTGGACTTACCTCATTAAGAAGAAAAGTGATGTGATTGAGGTATTTTCCAGATTCAAGTCCATGGTCGAAAGACAGAGTGGCCGAAAGCTGAAAATTATGAGGACTGATGGTGGTGGAGAGTATGTGTCAAAAGAGTTCGATACACTATGTGTAAAAGAAGGGATTGTGCATGAGGTGGTGCCACCTTATGTAACACCCCACTTCCCAAAACAAATAAAATATGAATAACATAATAAAAATCAGAGTTTCCTTCCCAAGTGGGATATCACATAAAAATCACGTTTCCTTATAAAAAAGGTTTTTCTCCAAATACAGCGGAATATTTAAATAATACAATTAAATAAAAATTTTGATACGTTCGCAGGAAGAAAAATAGGAGTTCAACATGAAACAATAAAAATGCCCAAGTCCCGTGCTACGTATCAGAGCATCCTAGACTCGACAGTCACACCAATATCCAAGCTAGCTAAGCACCTGGATTATCTGTACTTCCGAAGAAGCACAGACCACAACAACAACAAGGGGTGAGAAATCATGATCAAAAATATAATGGTAATGTAATACATGTAATAAGGCAGTAAAACACACCAACACATCAATTATTCACCCCAACAACACCATATAACGAACCTACTGTTCAAATTACAATATAACATATTATAATGCAATTATGCAACTCAACACCATGCATGCGGTACCGACTCATTGGTTCATTCAATCGAACCTGGATAGATCACTTACGCTCCTCCTGAGACATGATCTATCCCCCACCATTCTCCACAAAGGAGTACGGATGAATCACTTACGCTCCTCCTGAGACATGATTCATCCCACCAAAACACCATGATATGCAAGACACCAATGCATAATTATTATATTCTGGCACGCTAAGTGCACACGATCCTCCTGATCATATCATCATACAACAATGCATATGTATAGATATATTACACCAACACCATATAAATCAATCAGATAGTAAACGAATTCATACTATCACACCGGATATAACTACGTCCCCCCCCCCCCCCCCCCCACTCGGGGATACACGATCCTACTGATCACTACACACATATACATTACTAATTGCTCACCAACAATATTAAGGGAAACGCGTACTATCCCCAAGTACACAAGTTATATCCCATACTCATCATTTTCACACTACAGCAAGGCTAGAAGGATCACACGAGACCAATTCAGACATCTCACCAAAAGTCTCTGAGGTTACTCAGAACCTCCCTAAACCAACACCTCAGCCTATACACCAAAATCAATAATTCATCAACATCAATCCACAATCACAAACATGCCAATAGATATTATACTTACCAATTATCCTATAATTTCTACTCTAGAACCGACATTACGGTACATTACCGATATTTCAGAGTCACTCTGAATCTCACCAAGGTCCTAACCATAGTCATTAACAACGCTATAGGGAAACAACACATAACTTTTCCCAAAGCTATAATCACGGTCATTGCCAACACTACGGTAACAACACATAATCTCATCAGCTTTATATTCCTAGTTACTATCAACACTACAGTAACATCAACAATCCAACAAAATGGATCAATACTACAGTAACATCATCACCATATATATATATACCCCAAAATGCATCATCAGCATTCATCAATCCCCCAACATCAACAATAATCATAGCATGCCAATATAAAACTTTATATAACGATAAATTCCTACGGGGTTAAGGAATCCCCTCTACCCTATACATGTATAAACCATTCCCAATCAAATTTCTCCCCCCTTACCTTGACAATTGGTCGATCGATAGAATTCCTCCTAGAATTGGTCTCTTGGCCTTCTCCTTCCTCTTCCGTTCTTCGTTCCCTTTTTCCTTCGTTCTTTTTCACTTTCCTCGTTCTTTCCTCTTCTCTCTTTCTATCGCTCTTTTTTCTCAATATTCTAAAATGTATCGTAACTCTCCTAACCCCTCATATTCTATTTCCCTTTTTAATTATTCTAATCCCAATAATAATAACTAATAAAATAATATAATATTAATAATCTTAATAATAATAATAATACTAATATAATCTTACTAATATTAATAATACCACATATTAATAATAATAATAATAATAATAATAATAATAATAATAATAATAATAATAATATTAATATTAATAATTCTAATAATAATAATAATGATAATAATAATAATAATCTTAATAATAATAATAATACTATTAATAATAACAATAATAATAATATTATTATCTCTCCAATAATCATAATAATACTTTTAATAATAATAATAATAATAACACTAATAATAATAATAGTAATAATAATAATAATAATAATAATACTATTATTATTATCACACCAATATCCCACGCCTATGGTAATCCCTTTCCTCTCCATTCCAACTTTTCTAATATCTCCTTGCTACCCCTTCATATTTCCTTCCTCCTATCGTGACTTTTCATATTTCCATTCTAACTTCCCAATAACCCTTTCACCTCTTATTTTACTTATTCCAACCACTAATATTCCCAATAATAATTCTAATAATAATAATTATAATAATCATTATAATAATAATAATAATAATATAATATAATATAATACTATTATAATATTATAGTAATATTCAACATAATAATAATAATAGTGATACACCCAACAATAATTATAATTATAATAATAATAATATTATCACACCAATAATAATAATAATATTAATAAAAATAATATAATAATAATATAATAATACTAATATTATTATTTCACCAAAATAATAATAATATTAATAATAGTAACAAATATAATAAATATAATAATAATAATAACACCCCCACCAATGTTACTATTATTTTTATATTACTATATTTCACACCAAAATATCACCAATAGTCCTCCCACATTAGGGACACCCACCAAACATCATCAAATACACCCCCACCAAAGGGCACACCAACATATAATTTTTAAAATAATAATAAAGTGACTAAATAATTAAAATGGGTGTTACAACTCTCCCCCACTTTAATTATTTTCGTCCTCGAAAATTACCTGATGGAAATAGCTCCGGATACGCTTCTCGCATCCTGCTTTCCAACTCCCAGGTCACACTGCCTCCTGCAGCACCTCCCCAAGCTACCTTCACCAAAGGTATCTCTTTCCCTCGGAGCTGTTTCATCTTACGGTCCTCGATCCTCAACGGCATCGTCTCAATAGTAAGATTCTCCCGAACCTGAACATCATCTCTCTGAATCACATGAGATGGATCAGAAACATATTTTCGCAATTGCGACACATGAAACACATCATGTAGATTCGACAACTCCGGCGGCAACGCCACCCTATAGGCCACAACACCAACTCTTTGCAAAATTTCATAAGGTCCAATAAACTTAGGATCCAGCTTCTTGGACTTCAACGCCCGACCCACACCAGTCATCGGGTTAACTCTTAGGAATACGTGATCACCTACACAGAATTCCAACTCTTTCCTCCGATTATCATGATAACTCTTCTGCCTACTCTGAGACACTTTCATTTTCTCACGAATCATCTGAATCGTCTCAGTAGTCTGCTGAACAATTTCTGGTCCAAGCACCACACTCTCACCGGTCTCATACCAACACAGAGGAGTCCTACACCTCCTCCCATACAAAGCTTCAAAGGGTGCCATTCCAATACTCGAATGATAACTATTATTGTACGTGAATTCAATCAATGATAAATGAGTGTCCCACGCACCACCCTTTTCCAATACACAAGCTCTTAATAAATCCTCAAGCGACTGAATAGTCCTTTCCGATTGACCATCAGTTTGTGGATGATAAGCTGAACTTAATTTCAACTTAGTACCCAAAGCTTCTTGCAAGCTCTTCCAAAATTCTGAAGTAAACCTCGGATCTCTATCCGACACAATACTGGACGGAACACCATGTAACTTCACAATTACCCGAATATAAATCTCCGCCAGCTTCGTCAACGGAAAACTAATATTAATTGGCACAAAGTGTGCAGACTTCGTTAACCGATCCACAATCACCCATATAGCATCAAAACCTCTCGCCGTATTTGGCAATCCTGTAACAAAGTCCATAGAAATGCAATCCCATTTCCAAACCGGAATTTCCAACGGTTGCATAAATCCAGAAGGTCTCTGGTGTTCTACCTTCGATTTCTGACACGTCAAACAGGCATAAACAAATTGAGCAATGTCTCTTTTCATACCAGACCACCAAAATAATTTCTTTAAATCATGATACATCTTCGTAGCTCCGGGATGAATACTCAGATTACTACGGTGTCCTTCACTCAAAATCAGCTTTTTCAGTTCCTCATCATCTGGTACACAAATCCTGCCTCTAAATCTCAACACACCTGTACTATCCAATTTAAAGTCACTATCGGAGTCACTTCCTACTCCAGGCATCAAATCTACCAATTTCACATCCAACTTCTGATTCTCTCTAATCATATCCAAGAAGTCATTATTTACCTGCAACATACCCAACATTACACTCTCTGCAGTAGTTTCACAAACCATGCTCAAATCTCTGAATTGTTCAATTAACTCAATTTCTTTCACCATCAGAGCTGCCATATGAATTGTCTTTCTACTCAAAGCGTCTGCCACTACATTGGCCTTTCCCGGATGATAACTCAAACTGAAGTCATAATCCTTCAAAAATTCTAACCATCTTCTCTGCCTCATATTCAGCTCTTTCTGATCAAACAGGTATCTCAGACTCTTATGATCACTAAACACTTCAAATCTTGAACCATACAGGTAATGCCTCCAAATTTTCAACACAAAAACAACCGCAGCTAACTCAAGATCATGAGTAGGATAATTTCGCTCATGCACTCTCAGTTGCCGCGAAGCATATGCTACTACCTTACCATTCTGCATAAGAACTCCTCCTAATCCCATCTTAGACGCATCACAGTACACCACAAACGGTTCACTCGGAGTCGGTAACACTAACACCGGTGCCGTAGTCAATCTCTTTTTCAACTCTTCAAAACTTTCTTCACAAGCAGCGTCCCATACGAAAACTTGGTTCTTTCTCGTCAACTGAGTTAATGGCAACGCCAAATTAGAGAACCCTTCAATAAACCTGCGGTAATAACCAGCTAAACCCAGAAAGCTCCTAATTTCTGTCGCTGTCTTCGGCGGTTCCCACTGCAATACTGCACTTACTTTTGACGGATCCACCGCTATTCCATCTTCAGATATTACATGCCCCAAGAAACTCACTCTCTTCAACCAGAAGTCACACTTTGACAGTTTAGCAAATAATTTATTTTCCTTCAACACTTGCAAGGCAATTCTCAAATGTCCTGCATGTTCTTCATCAGATTTAGAATAAATTAATATATCATCAATAAACACTACAATGAATTGATCCAAATAAGAATGGAAAATTCTGTTCATATACTCCATAAATACTCCCGGCGCATTAGTCACTCCAAACGGCATTACAGCATATTCATAATGTCCATATCGAGTTCTAAAAGCAGTCTTCTGAATATCACCTTCTTTTACTCTTATTTGATGATAACCCGACCTTAAGTCAATCTTACTAAACACACGAGCTCCCACCAGCTGGTCCATCAAATCATCAATCCTCGGGAGAGGATACTTATTCTTAATCGTCACTTTATTCAACTGACGGTAATCGATGCACAAACGCATACTACCATCCTTCTTCTTCACCAACAACACTGGAGCTCCCCACGGCGATACACTTGGCCTAATAAACTTTCTATCCAACAATTCTCCAATCTGAGACTTCAACTCAGCCAATTCCACTGCAGACATCCTGTACGGCGCCATAGAAATAGGCCTCGTACCAGGAACAAGATCAATACCAAATTCCACTTCTCGCGTCGGAGGCAATTCCGTAATGTCGTCAGGAAACACTTCCGGAAATTCATTCACCACTGCCAATTCCTCCATTGACACTTTGCTATCCACCGATAAAGTTGCAAATAAAGCAAACACTCTAGTTTCATCTTCCAACAAGGCCCTCAATTCTTTATTAGACAAAGAACTTGCTAAAGCTTCCTCTTCAGGGGTCAAGAACAACAATTCCTTCCGAAAACAGTCGATGTAGACTCGGTTGAACTCTAACCAGTTCATACCCAGAATAACATCCAATTTACCAAGTGGTAGACAAATCAAATCCACTTCAAATTCTCTACCGAAAATAGTCAGCGGACACTTCAGGCATACCAAAGAAGTAGTCACTGAACCTATAGAGGGTGTCTCAATAGTCATTCGTCTCCCCAGAGTAGACGGCACCAATCCTATCCTCTCCACACAATCCACAGAAATAAACGAGTGTGTTGCACCCGTATCAATAATAGCAGTTAAAGGAATATTATTGATAATACAAGTACCTTTGATAACACGCACATCACTGGCAGCTTGAGTTCCTGCCAAAGCAAACACTTTTCCACCAGCCGGAGACGTCTGAGGCTTCTTCGGCTTCTCACAATGGGTACTGATGTGACCCTTCTCACCACAGTTATAACAGGTCGGCATAGTTGCTCTGCAGTCAGCTATCACATGACCTGGTTTTCCACACTTAAAACACTTTTTGGCTTCATTAGGACAATCATTAGCACGGTGTCCCATACCACCGCACCGAAAACATTTCCCTTCAGCAGATGCTCTCCCATCTCTAGGCTTCTTATCAACAACAGCTTTACGTTTTCCCTTATCAGCAGCAACACCATAAGGAGTACCACTAAACCTCTGCTTACCCTTACGGTCATTAACAGCTTTGTAGTGTGCAATCCTTGCCCGGTTATCGTTATCATAGATCCTGCTCCTGCTTACCAGCTCAGGATTGCTCCTGATCTTCTGATAAGCAATCCCCAGCTTAATCTCTGGACGCAGTCCATTCTCAAACTTTAAGCACTTAGAAGTCATTGCCCCTTCCACATTATAGTGAGGACAATACTGCACCAGCTCCTCAAACTTAGCAGCATACTCTGCTACAGTCATACTACCCTGCTTCAGCTCTAAGAATTCAATTTCCTTAGCACTCCGAATATCTTCCGGAAAATACTTCTCCAGAAAACCCTTCCGAACTACCTCCCAAGTAATGGCAGTTCCAGCAGCTTCCAATCTTTGGCGACTATTGTCCCACCAAGCTTCAGCCTCACCCTCCAGCATGTGAGTACCAAACCTCACCTTCTGCTCATCAGTACAATCCATAGTTCTGAAGATTTTCTCAATTGCCTTCAGCCACTTCTGAGCAGCTTCTGGGTCCAGAATTCCTCCTTCAAACGTTGGCGGCTTGTTGCTCCGAAACTGCGCCAAACTCCTGAATTGGGCATCTGCAGTTTGATTCTGATTAGCAACAGCTTGCGCCATTGCTTGCATAGCAGCAGCTAATGCAGCATCGTTCCTTCCTGCCATACTGCTCAAAACATAACAACACCAGGTTAAAAGATATTCAACTACATCATAACGGACAGACTCAACTCGACTCAACAACACTGGCCGGACGGACCGACCTGCTCTGATACCAATTGTAACCCCCCATATTACTTTCAGGATTACCGACTGACCCCACAAACCAACACGGGTCTTTTCAGCATGTTTTTTTCCTCACTCACATGCTTTCCGAGAAACTTCCCAGAAGGTCACCCATCCCTAAATTTCTCCAAGTCAAGCACGCTTAACTGTGGAGTTCTTATGAACGGGCTACCGAAAAGAAGATGCATCTTGTTAGTATAGGTAGTACCAATTAATCATTATAAGCCGTCATTCAACCATGCAGTCCCATACCTGCATAGCCTCAGGATCCCTCTCATTCGGATGTGAATTCGGTTTTCCCCTAGAAGCTGCTAGGAGTGTCCCATTGTCATGCCTCATGACACCGACAACCACTCCCTCGCCCACGGGTGTTACATGTAACCACCGTCCTCTTTCACCTCAGGTGTTACATGCCCACCAGCTTCCGCTTGGTTCGTTCCCGAACCACATCGTACTGGGAGAGGTATGGCTCTGATACCAATTGTAACACCCCACTTCCCAAAACAAATAAAATATGAATAACATAATAAAAATCAGAGTTTCCTTCCCAAGTGGGATATCACATAAAAATCACGTTTCCTTATAAAAAAGGTTTTTCTCCAAATACAGCGGAATATTTAAATAATACAATTAAATAAAAATTTTGATACGTTCGCAGGAAGAAAAATAGGAGTTCAACATGAAACAATAAAAATGCCCAAGTCCCGTGCTACGTATCAGAGCATCCTAGACTCGACAGTCACACCAATATCCAAGCTAGCTAAGCACCTGGATTATCTGTACTTCCGAAGAAGCACAGACCACAACAACAACAAGGGGTGAGAAATCATGATCAAAAATATAATGGTAATGTAATACATGTAATAAGGCAGTAAAACACACCAACACATCAATTATTCACCCCAACAACACCATATAACGAACCTACTGTTCAAATTACAATATAACATATTATAATGCAATTATGCAACTCAACACCATGCATGCGGTACCGACTCATTGGTTCATTCAATCGAACCTGGATAGATCACTTACGCTCCTCCTGAGACATGATCTATCCCCCACCATTCTCCACAAAGGAGTACGGATGAATCACTTACGCTCCTCCTGAGACATGATTCATCCCACCAAAACACCATGATATGCAAGACACCAATGCATAATTATTATATTCTGGCACGCTAAGTGCACACGATCCTCCTGATCATATCATCATACAACAATGCATATGTATAGATATATTACACCAACACCATATAAATCAATCAGATAGTAAACGAATTCATACTATCACACCGGATATAACTACGTCCCCCCCCCCCACTCGGGGATACACGATCCTACTGATCACTACACACATATACATTACTAATTGCTCACCAACAATATTAAGGGAAACGCGTACTATCCCCAAGTACACAAGTTATATCCCATACTCATCATTTTCACACTACAGCAAGGCTAGAAGGATCACACGAGACCAATTCAGACATCTCACCAAAAGTCTCTGAGGTTACTCAGAACCTCCCTAAACCAACACCTCAGCCTATACACCAAAATCAATAATTCATCAACATCAATCCACAATCACAAACATGCCAATAGATATTATACTTACCAATTATCCTATAATTTCTACTCTAGAACCGACATTACGGTACATTACCGACATTTCAGAGTCACTCTGAATCTCACCAAGGTCCTAACCATAGTCATTAACGACGCTATAGGGAAACAACACATAACTTTTCCCAAAGCTATAATCACGGTCATTGCCAACACTACGGTAACAACACATAATCTCATCAGCTTTATATTCCTAGTTACTATCAACACTACAGTAACATCAACAATCCAACAAAATGGATCAATACTACAGTAACATCATCACCATATATATATATACCCCAAAATGCATCATCAGCATTCATCAATCCCCCAACATCAACAATAATCATAGCATGCCAATATAAAACTTTATATAACGATAAATTCCTACGGGGTTAAGGAATCCCCTCTACCATATACATGTATAAACCATTCCCAATCAAATTTCTCCCCCCTTACCTTGACAATTGGTCGATCTATAGAATTCCTCCTAGAATTGGTCTCTTGGCCTTCTCCTTCCTCTTCCGTTCTTCGTTCCCTTTTTCCTTCGTTCTTTTTCACTTTCCTCGTTCTTTCCTCTTCTCTCTTTCTATCGCTCTTTTTTCTCAATTTTCTAAAATGTATCGTAACTCTCCTAACCCCTCATATTCTATTTCCCTTTTTAATTATTCTAATCCCAATAATAATAACTAATAAAATAATATAATATTAATAATCTTAATAATAATAATAATACTAATATAATCTTACTAATATTAATAATACCACATATTAATAATAATAATAATAATAATAATAATAATAATAATAATAATAATAATATTAATAATTCTAATAATAATAATAATGATAATAATAATAATAATCTTAATAATAATAATAATACTATTAATAATAACAATAATAATAATATTATTATCTCTCCAATAATCATAATAATACTTTTAATAATAATAATAATAATAACACTAATAATAATAATAGTAATAATAATAATAATAATAATACTATTATTATTATCACACCAATATCCCACGCCTATGGTAATCCCTTTCCTCTCCATTCCAACTTTTCTAATATCTCCTTGCTACCCCTTCATATTTCCTTCCTCACGGTTTCTATCGTGACTTTTCATATTTCCATTCTAACTTCCCAATAACCCTTTCACCTCTTATTTTACTTATTCCAACCACTAATATTCCCAATAATAATTCTAATAATAATAATTATAATAATCATTATAATAATAATAATAATATAATATAATATAATACTATTATAATATTATAGTAATATTCAACATAATAATAATAATAGTGATACACCCAACAATAATTATAATTATAATAATAATAATATTATCACACCAATAATAATAATAATATTAATAAAAATAATATAATAATAATATAATAATACTAATATTATTATTTCACCAAAATAATAATAATATTAATAATAGTAACAAATATAATAAATATAATAATAATAATAACACCCCCACCAATGTTACTATTATTTTTATATTACTATATTTCACACCAAAATATCACCAATAGTCCTCCCACATTAGGGACACCCACCAAACATCATCAAATACACCCCCACCAAAGGGCACACCAACATATAATTTTTAAAATAATAATAAAGTGACTAAATAATTAAAATGGGTGTTACACCTTACACTCCACAACAAAATGGGATTGCAAAATGCAAGAACAGAACCATCATGAATATGGTGAGAAGTATGTTGAATGGAAAGCATCTACCTAAAGAATTATGGGGAGAAGCAGTTTCGACAGCAACATACATATTAAACAGATGTCCGACGAAGAAGCTTGAAGGAATCACACCAGAAGAATGTTGGTCTGGTGTCAGGCCTAGTCTCAGTCACTTGAAGGTATTTTGATCTATAGCACATAGACATGTGCCAGATCAGTTGAGAAGGAAGCTTGATGATAAGTCGAATCAGATGATTTTGATAGGATATCATTCGACAGGAGGTTACAAGCTGTTCAACCCGGTGAATAAGTAGGTAGTGATCAGCAGGGATGTGATCATAGATGAGCTTAAAGAATGGGATTAGACTGAGAATGCGAAGAAGGATTCAGTGAGAATCTCTTGTGAAGAACCAGCCACTGAGGTCGAAATAGAAGTTCGACAGGAACCAGTAGCAGATGAAACAGGTTCATGTAGACCTCGACGAACAAGACACATGCCTGCAAGGTTGCAAGAATGTGTAATTACATCAGATGATGTAGTCAATGAAGAGGGTGAGCTGGTACACTATGCTTTCTACACAGATGTCGAACGAGTCAATGCAGCTGAGGCATTGAAAGATTCGAAGTGGATGAAAGCAATGATTGAAGAGTTGGAGTCCATCGAAGTCAATGATACCTGGTCACTTGTCGAATTGCCGCAAGGAAAGAAGGCAATTGATGTGAAGTGGGTTTACAAGGTGAAGGTAAATCCTAAAGGAGAAGTAACTCGACACAAGGCGAGACTTGTGGCGAAAGGATTTCTTCAAAAGGAAGGAATCGACTTCGATGAAGTTTTCGCACCTGTTGCTAGAATCGAAACAATCAGGTTGGTTGTTGGTCTAGCAAATATGAACAACTGGCACACATGTCAGATGGATGTGAAGTGTGCATTCCTTAATGGCCCCTTAGACAAAGAAGTTTATGTTGCACAACCAGCTGGGTTTGTGAAACAATGTGAAGAAAGAAAGGTGTACAGGCTTCATAAAGCCCTGTATGGACTTAAGCAAGCTCCAAGAGCTTGGAATAAGAAAATCGATAGCTTCTTAAGGGAGAAGGAATTTGTGAAGTGTACAACTGAGCATGGAGTATATGTAAGAAGAAGCAATGGAGAATTGCTTATACTATGTCTCTATGTTGATGATTTGTTGATAACAGGGAGTTGCAAAAAGGAGATCGAAGATTTCAAACATGACCTGAGTGAGGAGTTTGAAATGTCATACTTGGGAAATCTCTCATATTTCCTTGGCATCGAATTCTACAAGACAAGTGGAGGTTTGATGATGAATCAAAGAAGATATGTAGGCGAAATACTCAAGAGATTTGAGATGCAAGATTGCAACCAAACTTCGACTCCAGCTGAGCCCAGATTGCAACTGTCGAAGGATTCAGATGAAGATGATGTGAACCCAACCCAATACAGAAGACTTATTGGGTTACTTAGATACCTTTGTCACACAAGGCCTGACTTAGCATACAGTGTTGGTATGGTAAGTAGAATCATGCAGAAGCCAAAGGTATCACACCTAGCAGCGGCGAAGAGGATACTGAGGTATCTGAAAGGAACTCTCGACTATGGTATTTCATTTCCAGCAGCTGATGAAGGAAAAGAATGCAAGTTAGTGGGATACACAGACTCCAGTTGGTGTAGTGATGCTGAGGATCGAAAATCCACAGCTGGGTATGTGTTTATGTTAGGTGGTGCACCAGTTGCTTGGAATTCGAGAAAGGAACCAGTAGTGGCATTGTCATCATGCGAAGCAGAATATATAGCTGCTTCTCTTTGTGCATGTCAAGCAACTTAGATGGGAATTTGGTCGAAGAAATCACAGGGAAGAATCATGGAGCAATTACCATGAGGATAGACAGCATGTCAACTATCAACTTGGCGAAGAATCCAATAGCTCATGGTCGAAGCAAGCACATCGAAATGAGGTTCCATTATCTTCGAGAGCAGGTAGCAGAAGGGAAGATGAAGTTGGAACACTGCAGAACTGAGAATCAGATTGCAGATATCATGACGAAGGGAGTGCATGTCGAAGCCTTTAGAAGACTAAGAGTCATGATGAATGTAGAGAGTTTAGACACAATGAATTAGGTGGTGTGTTAAATTTAATTCATTGTTTTGATTTGATATGATTAGATTTGATTTGAATATTTTGGGTCTTTTATGTTTTGGGCTTTTGTAAACCTAAAACTATAAATAGGGTGCCTTGCATTGTATTCAATAACAACATTGAACAGATTTCACAGTTGCAGTTTTAACAAGTGAAAGTTCTATAAGCAATAAGAAATCCCACAGTTGTGGGTAACACATTCTCTCCAAATATTTCTTCTCTCATTCTTCTCTTTCTTGTTTATTCTTCTTTTCTTTTGTTGTTCTTGATAATTACTTGTTATTACCATTACTATCATATTGTGGGTTTGTTCGTCAATCTTGAGATCAAGATTGAAGGGAATTCTTCATAGGGTGTGAGGTGAATTTCCAACAATGTGTTTGATTTTCCTCTTAACTACTTATGGCTAATAGATGTTTGGAGGGTTCTCGAAGAACAATTGTTATTGTTCTGACTATATTTTAACTTTGTTACTTTCATCTTATTTACAATTATTCAATGATGAATTAATTACTGGATGAACGAAATAAGATAGTACTAGTTTTGCTTTACATACTTTATGCACATATTCATATTTCTCCACTGCCAAAACTTCTTTCTAATGCATCTCATGCCTCACCATTAAGAATTGGGAACTTCATTGTTGTAGGTAATAACTCATGGTTACCCTATATTTGTTATACAAACACTTATTAACAACTGGGAACTTCATTATTGTCAAAACTTCTTGTTGATGCATATCATGCCTCACCATTATCTAAAATTGTTTTTCAGCTAAGTTAGTTATAGATTGTAATGTTGTTTAGATATCTGACTTTTTGTTATCATTTTTTCAAGTCACTAATACAAAAATACCTTTTTAGCAAAGGTTGTTAAGTCAGTTCACATGCCACCTGACTTAAGAAGCGACGCAATGATAATTCCGTAAATATTTGTAATTTAATTAGGTCGGGTGCATTGAAAACTAACTTAACAAAGATTAAGTAAAAAATATATAATTCACATTAAATTTCTTAAGTCACATGTGTTTATTAACTGACTTAAGAAGTCTATTTTTTAAGTCATGTATTGTCCACCTGACTTAAGAAGTTTTAGAATCCATTTTTATTAAGTAAGGCATCTTGTGTTCAATACTTGCTTTTTACATTTTTTTTGTGTGAGTAGTAATAGTAATAATGAAGCCTAAAAAATCTAGATTCTAGATGGTTTAGTTTAGAGAGATAGATTGAAATTTTCATAGAAATTTTTCTCTTTTGAGTTGAGAGATAAAATTTCTTACTCTCATTGATAGATCAAATGAAATGAAATTATCGATTGAAGAATATTTCATATAGAAATGTTTGATCTCTCTTGCAATTCTAGTGATTTTTATATTAGTAGTGACTAATATATGTCTAATTTGAGTTAATTTCCATAGCATATTCAAATAAATTATTAACATGGTTATAAAATCTTGTGTTTTTATTTCTTGAAATAAAATGATTTTGAAGTAGTAATAGTACTATACTATGATGGTTTGTCGTTTTTGTCGCAACTTTTTCAGATGATTTATGGGTTCTAAAACAAATTTAGGCATCTTATTTATTTTTCTAATTATAGATATTATAAAGCTTTGGGAGCTTATAATAAGTTACAACGTGTGAGAAAGCACAAGAAAGTAGAAGGGTTTTATCCCACTGTAAGTTATTAACTTTATATTTAAATGAATAGTTTCACACAACACACACACACACACACACACACACACACACACACACACACATATATATATATATATATATATATATATATATATATATATATATATATATATATATATATATATATATATATATATATATATATATATATATATATATAATTTTTTTAATATTTATTGACTAGATGTTCACATTCGAAATTAAATTTTAGAGTCAAAAGCAACAAGTTAGTTATGAGTGCGGCTATTACATCAAGGTTCACATGTTGAACATTATATATGCTACTGTTGTGGGTTCATGGACATATGTAAGTAGAATTATTTTAACAAGTTGTATCAATTAATTAATATTATTTTTTATGTTGAAATATTAACTTAAGTGGTATTTTGAATCAAACTCTAGCGTCGACAAGGGAAGCTTGATGGTTTGACAGAAGGTTTCATATGAAGTCGATGTCTGTTCACATACTGAACTTGTATGCTGTAGTCAAAGCATGCAGTAGTCGAAATGCTAGGATTGTTAGCATGTCGAATTGGGCCTTGCCTATAAGCCCAACTGTTAAGTTAGCTTAGTAGTCTATAAATAGACTAGTTCTATCAGGTTGTTGAGAGAGGTTAATTGTTGGTATTCATTTATAATATTTGAACCCTTATTGAGAAGGTGAATAGTAAGACAAATTTAACTAATTCTCTATTCTTCTTCCTTATTCTCTTTTCCTTGATGAAACCTAATAGGATTTCTTATGTTTTTTAAAGAAACTCAATCTTTATCTCGTAACTTTGTTTATTTATTGACGACATTGATTCACAACAAACTGGTGCAGTGAACGTGGAGGAGAAATTCACCAGTGTGAATGATTTCGGTTTGTGGCGCTTGAAGATGCAAGCCCTTCTTGTTCAAAAGGGTTTGTTAGAAGCGTTGAAAGGATCAGAGATGATGAAAGGTAGTTTGTTCCCTTTCTTGTGTAGAGTTTGTTCCAAGTTGGAGATTTTTGGTACTTTAGATTTAACTTAAGTGTCGAAAAGGGTAGCTTTATATTTCTACAGGAGTTGTGCATGTTGTAGTCGAAGTCTGTTCAAGCATGCTGTCAAAATATATTGACTTTTAATTTAAGTTAGTATGTCGAATTGGGTCTTGCTTGTAAGCCCAATTGTTTAAGCTAGCTTGTTCCCTAAGTTAGCTTTTGTAATGGGCTTGTGTGTAAAATCTCATTAGGTTAGTATGTTAGTTTTCTTATAAATAGCATGCTAGTCTCTCATCTTTGTAAAGGTGGTGCAAATCCTAATTAGGGTGAGAGAGGTTAATTGTAGGTGCTCACTTGTAATCTTTGAAACCTTAGTGAAAAAGTGAATTTTAAAACAGATTTAACCAATTCTCTATTCTTCTTCCTTCTTCTCTTTTCCTTTGTGAAACCTAATAGGGTTTATTGTGTTTGTTCAAGAAAATTAATCTTTATCTCATAACTTTGTTCTATTATTGACAATATCAATTCATAATAAACTGGTGAGGTGAGCGTGGAGAAATCCAAGTGCCGAAGGTTTCAACTTATGACAATGTCGCTGATATGATCACCATGACATTTCCGAGTAACATGTTTTTCGATTGTATGCAATTGATAAAGTTGCATGACGAAAACTAGTTTGTTCCCTTTTTTCATGTAGAGTTTGTTCCAAGGTGGAGATTTGTGGTATTTTAGATTGAACTCTAGTGTCGACAAGGGTAGCTTCATGGTTTGACAGAAGGTTTAGATGAAGTCGAAGTCTGTTCACATATTGATCTTATATGTTGTAGTCAAAGTATGCTCAAGCATGCAGAAGTCGAAATGCTAGGATTGTTAGCATGTCGAGTTAGGCCTTGCCTGTAAGCCCAATTATTAAGTTAGCTTAGTAGTCTATAAATAGACTAGTTCGACCTAGGTTGTTGAGAGAGGTTAATTGTTAGTATTCATTTGTAATTTTTGAATCCTTATTGACAAAGTGAATAGTAAAATAAGTTTAATCAATTCTCCATTCTTCTTATTTCTTCTCTTTTCCTTTGTGAAACCTAATAGGGTTTCTTATGTTTGTTCAAGAAACTCAATTGTTATCTCATAAATTTGTTATGTTATTAATGACATCTATTCACAACAAACTGGTGCGGTGAGTGTGGAGGAGAAGATGACATCAACAAAGTATGAGATTGAGAAATTCACCGGTGTGAATGATTTTGGTTTGTGGCGCTTGAAGATGCAATCCCTTCTTGTTTAAAAGGGTTTGTTAGAAGCATTGAAAGGATCAGAGATGATGAAAGGTAGTTTGTTCCCTTGCTTGTGTAGAGTTTGTCCCAAGATGGAGATTTTTGGTATTTTGGATCAAATTCTAGTGTCGAAAAGGGTTGCTTGATATTTCGACGGGAGTTGTGCATGTTGTAGTCTAAGTCTGTTCAAACATATTGTCAAAATATATTAACTTGCAATTTAAGTTAATATGTCGATTTGAGTCTTACTTGTAAGCCAAATTGTTTAAGTTAGCTTGTTTCATAAGTTAGTTTATGTAATGGGTTTGTGTGTAAAATCTCATTAGGTTAGTATGTTAGGTTTCTTATAAATAAAATGCTAGTCTCTCATCTTTGTAAAGATGGTGCAAATCCTAATTAGGGTGAGAGAGGTTAATTATAGGTATTCACATGTAATCTTCAAAACCTTATTGAGAATCTGAATAGTAAAATAGATTTAACCAATTCTTTATTCTTCTTCATTCTTCTCCTTTTCTTTGTGAAACCTAATAGGGTTTATTGTGTTTGTTCAAGAAAATCAATCTTTATCTCATAAATTTGTTCTGTTATTGACAACATTAATTCATAATAAACTTATGAGGTGATCATAGAGAAGTACAAGTGCTGAAAGTTTTGACTGATGACAATGTTGCGGATATGATCACCAAGACTTTGCCGAGTAGCATGTTTTTCCATTGTACGCAATTGATAAAGTTGCATGATGAAAACTAGTTTGTTCCTTCTCCTTTATGTAGAGTTTGTTCCAAGGTGGGGATTTATGGTATTTTAGATCGAACTTTAGTGTCGACAAGGGTAGCTTCATGGTTCGACATAAGGTTTAGTATGAAGTCAAAGTCTGTTCACATACCGATCTTGTATGTTGTAGTCGAAGTATGCTCAAGCATGCAGTAGTCGAAATGCTAGGTCTTTTATCATGTCAAATTGGGCCTTTCCTATAAGCCCAATTATTAAGTGAGCTTGTAATTTAAGTTATCTTAGTAGTCTATAAGTAGACTAGTTCTCCCAGGTTATTGAGAGAGGTTATTTGTTGGTATTCACTTGTAATCTTTGACACCTTATTGACAAAGTGAATAGTAAAATAGATTTAATCAATTCTCTATTCTTCTTCCTTCTTCCCTTTTCCTTTGTGAAACCTAATAGGGTTTCTTATGTTTGTTCAAGAAACCCAATCTTTATCTCATAACTTTGTTCCGTTATTGACGACATCGACTTACAACATTAATTTTATGTCAACATTTATTTATTTAGATATTTTGGGATTCAAATCCATTACAAAAAAGATGAAGTTAAAAATGTTCAAGAACGTTGTGCAAACAAGATATTGGAATATCTTAAAGTAAATGCAGACAATGATATGAATTAGGTGCAATTATGTGTTGGATGCTGGTTGTTGGCTGTTCGGACGATGATATGTTTTTTTGGCCAATCTTTAAGGTTTCTTGTTTTGACTGTATTTTAATAAGTACATAGTTATTGTTTCACCTAAGTAGTTACTCTTGTTTATGCTTTTTTTAATAAGTCTAGGGTTATCTTTATTGAGTTAATATTTTAGTGCAATTGAACTTACCTGCAAGCGTATTGGTTGTGTACCTATTTTGATTACAATTATGTTTTAATTTGATATGACAATATTTTTACTTTTATGGTTTTTTATTTTGAAGTCTGGGTGAGATATATGGAACAAAATGATTATATGATGTTGTATTATTATTATTTTTTCTGCTGTGTTGATTTGTTGTTGCGGTTAGTCTTAAAAAAGCATATATATGTGCCATCCAAAAAATGATACTACAAAAAAACTTGTTAGGTCGGTAATTGTATATGATTTGAGAAAGTAAATTCTTATGTCGGGTATAAATGACATAAGAGGTTTTTCAAATCCTAGACTTATTAAGTCGGGTGATGTCTAAATGACCTAATAACAGTTTATTAAGCCAAGTTTAAAACAGTCATAATAAGTCAAAACTTCTTACGTGGGAAATTTTTAGGTCAGACTCAGACCTGACTTAACATGTCATTTTTAATCGGCTTAACAAGCTTTTTATTCAACTAGTGAACTCAAGGTTGACTTGGAGTTATACAAATGGATCAAGGTCAAAGTGGCATGGAAAAAGTCTTAAAGCAAGGGAAATGTAACTATGAAAGTCACTCCTTAGACTGCACCTGTTGTTAACCACGTGCTCTAATGCTCACATAACAAACGTTACTTTGAAATGTGCATGTTGATAAATCTTTGATTTTGATCATGAGCATTTGAATGTGAAAATGTTTGCGAAAAGAATGATAGTTAGATTTCATGTACATGAACCAAACTTATTATTTATTGGTCCTTTTGGGATTCACTATTATGGCCTCTCGTAGCTGTTGCTACAAACCGTAGCAGACAGGCCTGTTTTCTCTTGGTTTGTTTCCTTTTCCAACTCGATTGTTACTATTTTGGGACTTGTGCATCTTTGGATCTGAATATTTTTTGATGTAATTGACATTGATCACATAGATTTAGTCTAATATTGGAATTTTCTATAAAATTCATAGGTAGTCTTATGTTTTAGGAATCCAATTTTTATTCTAGTTTTTCATGTATTTTGCTTTTCCATTCTTTGTACTCAAGTCTCTGTTGGAGCACCAGATCAAGTTTAATTTAAAGTAATTTCTTGCTAGTCAGGTTTAATTTATCTCTTTCATTACAATAGTTTTACTATTTCAATTGTTTATCATGAATTCGATCTTGAATATTGCTCTGATTGTGTTATCTCTCACAATGAGTGAGTAGTCTACTCGGGACTAAGGGTTATGGGGCTCATCTCATGACTATTCATATGATCCGTATCAAGTCAATTACGATAGTATTTGTTCATATTCATTTTAATACATGAGTTATGTCATCCTAACCCTTGTACGAAAGTAAAGAGTTCTCAGGTACCAATCATAGATAAAAAAGATATGTATTGGTACCCGAGCACATATTTTAAACAATTGAGGCCAATACAACGAAAGTGCTAGGATGAGATTGAGAAACATCCCATTTTTATAGCTATTCAAAAATAATGAATCCTTGACGAATAATTCGGCCGTGAAAAAGCAGACGAATTATTCGTCATTGATAGGGCAACATGCTGACGAAAGCCGGTGTTGGCCACATTTATCAATTTTCCATAAATAGTGTAAGAACTTTCGTAATAGAAGTACATTGGATCATACAGAGATATCAAATTAAGAATTGTGACCCTAAGTCCTATTTGTTTCATCATAATTTAAGTGGTTTTTATTTAAGTTGTTTTTCTAGAAAGTGCTTTTTAAATAAGTTGTTTTACAAAACTTCAAATGTTGGTCTTTTTAGATATACATCAATAGAACTAATTTCGGTATTCAATCCATTGGTTCTTGTGGTTCGATAATATTTTACTACTTCGCAGAGCCGTGGACTTGCGACATGTCAGGGGGATCCGTTTAAAGCTGGAGCAAAGCTCAGTATGGACATGACCCAACACAAGAATTGTTTTTCCTCTAGCATGATTCAAACTTGAGACCATGAGAAATACTTGATGAAAAGTGTGTTAACCTTTATTAGGCAATATAATTATATTTATAACTGCCAAAAAAGTGTGGGACACCATTGAAATTATCTATGAGGTTCTACTAAGATCCGAAGGAAAAGGATGAACTCACTAGACCAAGAATTAGAGATACCATATGAAAATAAAGAAAATATTCAAAGATGGTTCTCAAATGTTAAAATTCAGGGAAAAAATTTAAAAAATCACATCTCTAACAAGTATCTAAGATTTAAGGATTGGTATTGAAAACCTAACCCAATACATAAATATTGAGATACAAATTTTGTTAATATTTTACTGGAAATGTTATTATCAAGAAAATTAAAGAAGAAGAATCAATACAAATAGACCAAAAAGATATAGAAAATGAGAAGGATATCACAAAGGATAATATAAACGCATTTAAATAATAAAATGAAGAGGTAATATTTTATGTTATAACAAATTGTGACAATGATGACGAGGTAAGCACTCTTTTCTATAAAGAAATGTATAATTTAAGTATAAAAGTTAGCAAATAAGATGACCATTTAGAAAAAAATTATTATGACATATAAAAATTATGTTACATAAATTATGAAAATTGTTATTCGTTTAAAGTTGAAATAAAAAAAAAAAGAATCTTGAAAAATGATAACATGAACTATAAAATATGTTTTTATTAAAAATTAAAATCAAATATTTGTATGAAACTTTAAACAAGTTCACAAAGGGAAGAGATAACTATGACATGATCCTATCTTGTCAAAGAGCCTCTCATAATAAAGAGTTGTAGGTTATTAACTTGATAGTAACATCAAACCTTTCAAAAACATATATGCCTTGTTAAAAAATAAAAAGAATATTTTTTATAAATACAATTATGATGGTAGAAATGATCATACTGAATCATATTGTTTTAAGAAAATATATTATTTAAAGTGTTCCTATAGTTTCACCTATAATAACACAAGCCACTGTAAATCCACTAGTAGAAAGGATCCAAAAATATTAAAGGTATCAAAAGTTATAACTTGATTTTTTTAGCAAGAATCTTTGAGGCATCAAGCTCTAAGCAAATAAAAAAGAATTTCTCAAAGCATGTATTTGTAGAATTCTTTACATTTTTTTTAAAGAAACTGTCAAAAAAACAAAATTAGAAAGAGAAATCTAAATGGTTACTCTCAGAAAAAGATTCAAAGAATCAATAAAGAAAAGAGACAAAACTCTGGCTCCCTAAAAACAAAATTTTCTTTGAGGTTTTAGGTAAGTCACTTGATAGAAAATAAACACAGAAACACATATACGCACGTGCACGCACATACAAACACATACAAACATACAAATAAGCAAACAAACACACACACACACACACAAGCACACAAGTCAACAAACACACACACACACACACACAAACACACACAATGACACACACACACACACACACACACACACACACACACACACACAAATATACACAATCACACACATACAAACCTTTTGAAATTATTTAATTTTTCTTAAAACATCTTAAAACAAATCCCGACAAGTATGTAGTTTGTTAAGAAGCTTTTGAATCAATTAGGGAAGCAAAATTAAAATATCTAATCTATGAAGACCTTTATCTAGTCGATTAGAGAAAGAGTAACACCTCCCAATTTATTAGGTAGGCCTATTAATCGATTAAGCGAAATTGAAGATTATAGTTTCATATTCAAACTCAACCTAGTTATTTAGATAGGTGTTCTAAATAGCTAGGAAGCACCAAATCCCATGGATTTTTGTCTTTTTGAACTTGATTTTTTCCTATATAAAAAAGTGGTTTCCTAAATTCTTAACACACCAATTTCTTCAATAACCATATATTCTTATATCATATTCTGCTTCTTTTATAGGTTTTATTCATCAGTCATTGCTTTAGTTATGAAAGAGTGAAAAACCTTATCTAAGAGTTGTGGTGTTCTACTATTATGTTGAATTTGTTTATTTAAGAGCTTAGTTATCTTGTGATTTCTCTTGTGATTTTTTAATAGGTTTAAAGGTTGCAAGTTAAGACTTTAAAAATATTGGCTTAAGGTCGTTAGGTTGAACCTGTTTAAAAGCCTAAGTTTTTTGTGTAAGGTTGTTAGGCTGTGTCGCAACTGCGAAAAACAACCGGCAAAAAAAACAGAAGAGTCGCCACTTTCATTATTTATCCCAAAGAGAGGGAAAGGAAACGATCGCAAAAACCTAAAGAAAAAGGAAAAGACAAGGTCATCGCAACCATGTCTAGATTCGGGAGTCGGTTACACAAGGGGAAGCTATTAGCACCCCTCACGTCCGTCGTACTCGACGGGATCCACGCATTGTTGTCTATCTAAAAGGGTGTGTTGAAACTATCTAGCTAAAGGCTTAGGGACAAAAGAAAAAGAAAAAGGAACTGACTCGGCAGAGCATCGCCGCTCTGTGCCTACATACTCCCTCGTCCAATGGGAAAGTCAGAGTCAACGAAGTTCGCCTAACTACGGCTAAAGAAGGGGGGAAGGTTGCTCGCCGAGACATCGCGTCTCGTGCCTACGTACTTTCGTCTGGTACGAAAGATCAGAGAAAACGTAGTTTGGGCTCAAAGGACCACAGGTTGGTTCAAAGTTTTTTAGGCCCGAGTAGGGTTAACAGATAGTTCTAGCAGTTGGTGTATGCAGCTCGACCATTGGAGACTTAGGCGTTACCGTTTGCGGTAGAACTAAGAGTTAATGACACTCTTTTTGTGAAAATATTTTCCTTGATTAAGAACCCCAAAGGGTGAAAAAGGGTTTGAATTGTTTTTGTGTTTTTTAAGAGAAGAAGTGTTTTGAATTTGATTTGCAACTCATGTCGCACTAGAGACTATGATCTAAGAGAGAATGCGTCGCATATCACCCAAAGGGTGTACACTAAACACTCTAGGTCCTTGAGAGGAGGCCCCTCAATTACCATTTCTAAAATAGCTTAAAGCTCGTAGCATGCTACACTTGTCATTCTTTATTAAGTGTTTTATGAATGTTTGAAGATGAGAAGAGAAGAAGGAACACTAATGGGAAACTAGTCAATCCTAAAAGTTATCATGCAAAGTGAACCTAAAGTTGAGTTTGAAAAAGGGACTACCTAATATTATCATGCATAGTTAGAATCCTAATGTCTATCATAACCTATCTTGAACAAGAGAGGTTAGAAATCCTAAGGGAAGGAAGACAAAAGAAGAAAAAGAAACAATAAAGGAAATAATGCAAATGAAGGATGCAATGCAAGTGAGGGAGGAAATATGTGTGGGGCTGGAGCCTCCACAAGCTCATCTCAACCTCAAGCCATAGTATGAACTAATTCAAGAGAAGAGGAGAAGAAGAAATTCACAAGAAGAACATTAAACAAACACAAGTAAACTTCACAAAAATGCACCAAAAAGAGGGATGAAATGAACTAAGTCAAGCAACATCAACCACAACAATAAAATCAAACCAAGATGAAAGGTAAACAAATACCAAAGCCAAGTGAGGATGGGAGACCAAATGAGGTCAGCAAGGACCCCATAATAGGCACTCAACCATAAGCATCACTTATCAAACAACAAGAAACACCAAAAGTGGCCTCAAGGATTTATCATTCTAGGTATGCTTCAAATACCTCCAAAGGAGGGACCAAGCCACCTTAAATGAAACTCCAAGGTCATTGGACAAAAGGGAGATGAATATAAGAGAGCTCACAATCAATATCAAAGCAAGATAAAAAGAAATGCAAGCAATAACATGAAGGAAGCAAGCATGTATCACATAAGAGTTCAAGTTGAAAGCACAAAAAGAAAGGCACAAATGAACAAGGAAGAAAGAATGTCATGACCTAAAATTGAACCAACATCATCCTTAACATGTTAATAACATGAAACAAAAGGCATTAGGGGTTCAAAGGATCCAAAGATGTCATATCCAAATTAAACTAGGTCAAGATACATGTGTGAACCTCCCTTGGAGTGACTTAACTTGTAAGTCACTTCAAAAATAGGAAAAGGGCTAAAAAATCAAATAAAATGCACAAAGAAGCTACACAAGTTGGCAAACAGAGACCAAGAAATCAAGACAAATGTCCTTTCAAAGCACCATCAAAAGAATTAAATCATTTGGATGTACCACTTTGAAATGGAAGAAACAAGTGCAAAAAGAAAAGGCCCAAAAGTCAACAACCAGGGGCAAAATGGTCCTCAAAAATCACTCAACCCATGATGAACATGAGGAATGATTTTCAATCATTGAACCAAAAAGAAATGAGAGATACAAAATAAAGAGCAAGCATGTTACAATTTAATTCAATTAAAATAGCTCCAATATTTAATTCATTTTAAAATCAAAAATAAAATCAAAAAATAAAATAAAAATATTTAGAAAAAACTAGACATCTCTAAGTTCCTAAAAAGTATTTTTGTGGAATTTTTAGGATATTGGAACTATTTTATTTGATTTAAAATGCAAACAGCAACAAAACATAATTTAAAAGAAACTAACAATAAAATGATAAAACAGTGTGACAAATAGCAACAAATGTGTGTGTAAAATGTGGACTGGGCCCAGCAGGGGGTGTACATAGTGCGGGTACACTAGGCCCAGATGGAGAAATTAAAGAAAAATCTGATAATCAAGTGTAGTGTGTTTGACTATGGTGTACTGTGGAAAGCATTCAAGATCACACGATCAAATAGGAGTATGCACATCAAGTGGCTCACACCATGACAACACATTAATGAAAATAGTAGTAATATTATGCAATTAGTCAAATGAAGACTATGGTAGGTCTTAATCACAACCACAAGTGCCAAAGTCATCCGATCGAACGGACGAAAGATCGTCTTCCTCATCTCTCCCTCTCCCTTCGTCGGAAAAATTCCGACCACCACTCTCTCCACCGTCGGCCACCGCAGTCCAACAACAACAACACACAAACCACAAATTTAAACCGTTTTCGAAGTTCTTTAGATTAAAATTCATCTCCTTAGAACGAGGATCTCATATCTTCCATTAATTTTCATTAATTCCTCACCATTAAAGAGAAAAGCGAACAACAAGCAAGATGCACAAAAACAAAAGTTTACCAAAACTCAATTAATTTTATCCTAACATCATCCTCATGTTATGTAGGTTATAGATCCACAAAAATCTAAGCAAAACATCTCAAGAATTGATCAAACCGAATCAAGCAAGTTTGGAGCTCATAAAATCAATCATCACAAACGCAAACAATTATGATCCATAAACGATCTACATGCTTCAAGTTCTTTTCAAAACATTCCGAGGTACAGAGGAACCATTCAATTAACCAGCATCGGTGTGTTATTTGATAGAGTTAATGTTGTTGGAGATGACGAAGGTGATAACGATTGCGATATGAATGCATGGATTCGTCCATGTACTCCTGGCCAAAAGCTGTGCAATTGGACTACGGAAGAAGTCATTCATGTTACTACTGCAGAGTAATATTTATTATTTTGTTTATGTTTAGTCCTACATGCTGCCCAAGACGTAGTGACGCAATTTGTGGGCCCCTCTTGTTATTTGCACTTTATCATACATAAAGGATGTTTTTCGCATACGGTGGTCCCTATTTTTCTTGTTTTTTCTTTTGCATTTATATTAAACAGAAAAATGGCAATGTGTTTTGTTTGTTGCATTGCATAATAAACATGAACATCCTCATGCAGGACTTTTCTATCAGATACCATCGATTCAAGTTCAGCTATGACTTCGTATGACTTTGCTAATCCCATTTATCAAGCTGAAGAAGAGACTGACAAAGACTGTGAACTACCCGAAGAGTTAGCCAGACTTCTCAAGCAAGAGGAAAGGTTCATTGTGCCTCATCAGGAGGATATTGAAGTGATCAATCTGGCTACCGAGGATGACATGAAAGAGGTTAAAGTAGGGGCTGCATTAGAAGACAGTATCAAGAGAAGATTGGTTGAAATGCTCCGTGAGTATAAGGATATCTTCGCTTAGTCTTACCAAGACATGCCTGGGTTGGATACAAATATTGTGGTACACCGGTTACCTCTCAGAGAAGAATGTTCACCAGTCAAACAGAAGTTGAGACGGACAAGGCCTGACATGGCAGTCAAGATAAAAGAAGAGGTTCATAAGCAGTTGAACGCTGGTTTTCTTGCTGTCACGAATTACCCTCCGTGGGTCTCTAATATTGTTCCTGTACCTAAGAAAGATGGAAAGGTCAGGATGCGCGTTGATTACAAAGATCTGAATAAAGCGAGCCCGAAACACGATTTCCTGCTCCCCCATATAGATGTGTTGGTCGATAACACCGCTCAGTATTCTGTGTTTTCATTCATGGATGGTTTCTCTAGGTATAACCAAATCAAGATGGCCCCAGAAGACATGGAGAAAACTACTTTCATCACATTGTGGGGGACTTTTTTCTACATGGTGATGCCTTTTGGATTGAAAAATGCAGGGGAAACTTATCAGCGGGAAATGGTGACTCTCTTTCATGATATGATTCATCATGAGATTGAAGTATATGTTGATGACATGATTGCAAAGTCACAGACGGAGGAAGGACATATGGTCGAACTTCTGAAATTATTTGAAAGGTTCAGGAAGTTCAAGCTGAGGCTGAATCCTAACAAGTGCACCTTCGGGGTGAGATTTGGAAAGTTACTGGGTTTCATCGTCAGTGAGAAGGGTATTGAGATAGATCCTGCCAAAAAAAAGTTATACAAGAAATGCTTGAGTCGAGAACAAAAAAAGAGGTTCGTGGTTTCCTGGGGAGATTGAACTACATTGTAAGGTTTATATCTCATCTTATAGCCACTTGTGAACCAATATTTAAATTTCTAAGTAAAGATCAAACAGTCAGGTGGAATGAAAATTTCCAGAAGGCATTTGAAAGAATAAAAGAATATCTGCAGGAACCTCCAATACTCATGCCTCCAGTTGTAGGGAGACCTCTGATCATGTGTCTCACGGTTCTTGAGAATTCAATGGGATGTGTGCTCGGTCAACAAGACGAGTCGGGTAGAAAAGAGCACGCCATCTACTACCTGAGTAAGAAATTCACTGATTGTGAGTCGAGATACTCAATGGTGGAAAAAACATGTTGTGCACTCGCTTGGGCTGCTAAGCATTTGAGACAGTACATGTTGAACCACACAACCCTGTTGATTTTGAAGATGGATCCGATCATGTATGTCTTTGAAAAAGAAGCACTCTCCGGAAGGATTTCCCGATGGAAAATGGTTTTAATGGAGTATGATATTCAGTATGTTTCCCAAAAGGCCATTAAGGGAAGCGTTCTGTCGGAATATCTTGCTGAACAGCCGATTGAGGATTATCAGCCGATGAAGTTTAATTTTCCAGATGAAGACGTCATATTTTTGAGGATGAAAGACTGTGATGAGCCTTTACCTGACGAGGGTCCTGAGGTTGGATCTCAGTGGAAACTGGTTTTCAACGGAGCGGTTAATTCATATGGTAATGGTATTGGTGCGATCATTACTACTCCTCACGGTTCTCACATACCGTTCACTGCCCGATTGACTTTCGCCTGCACCAATAATGAAGCCGAGTATGAAGCGTGCATTATGGGTTTAGAAGAGGCCATTGATATGAGGATCAAGAATCTAGATGTGTACGGCGATTTAGCGCTAGTCGTCAATCAAATCAAAAGAGAGCGGGAAACTCACCAGGCCAACCTGGTACCTTACAAGAGTTATGCAAGGAGGCTGTTGCCATTCTTTGATAGAATTGAGTTCCATCATGTGCCAAGAGTTGAGAATCAGATGGCGGATGCCTTAGCCACGCTATCCATGATGTGTAAAGTGAATGACTGGAATGAAGCTCCAGCTATCACCATCATGCGTCTTGATAGACCCACTTTTGTGTTTGCTATTGAAAAGGAATTAGATGGAAAACCTTGGTATTTTGATATCAAGCATTTTCTCAAGACTCAGAAATACCCATCTGGGGCATCCAGCAAAGATAAGAAGACTTTGAGGAGGTTAACCGGTAATTTTCATCTGAACAAAGATGATGTGCTCTACAGGAGAAACTTTGACATGGTCTTGCTGCGTTGTGTTGATGAACTGGAAGAAAGCCTATTGATGGAGGAAGTTCACGAAGGTTCTTTCGCTACTCATGCTGGTGGACATCGAATGGCTAGAAAATTGTTGAGAGCTGGGTATTATTGGATGACCATGGAATTCGATTGCTTCAAATACACCAGAATATGCCATAAATGCCAGATTTATGCTGATAAGGTACATGTGCCATCGACTCCTCTGAATATGTTAACGTCTCCGTGGCCTTTTGCTATGTGGGGAATCAATATGATCGGCTAGATTGAGCTAACTGCTTCTAATGGACATTGCTTCATTCTGGTTGCGATTGATTACTTTACGAAGTGGGTAGAAGCAGCTTCCTTCGCCAATGTCACGAAGCAGGTGGTAGCCCGACTCATAAAGAAGGACATCATTTGTCGTTATGGAATTCCAGAGAGAATCATTACTGATAATGGTTCGAATTTGAATAACAAAATGATGAAGGAACTATGCTAGAGTTTCAAGATTGAGCATCACAACTCTTCTCCATATCGTCCGAAGATGAATGGCACTGTTGAGGCAGCTAACAAAAATATCAAGAAGATTATGCAGAAGATGGTTGTAACCTATAAGGATTGACACGAGATGTTGCCCTTCGCTCTTCACGGTTATTGTACCACGGTACGTACGTCAACCGGGGAAACTCCTTTCTCACTGGTGTATGGTACGGAGGTTGTCCTACCATTAGAAGTTGAGATTCCTTCTTTAAGAGTACTATCGAATGTGAAGCTTGACGAGGCTGAATGGGTGCAGACCAGGTTGAATCAGTTGAACTTGATTGACGAGAAGAGATTGGCAGCCATTGCTCATGGTCGATTGTACCAGAGTAGGATGAAGAAAGCATTTGATCAGAAAGTGCTTCCTCGGTGCTTCTAGACGGGTATTTGGTGTTGAAAAGGATCCTTCCTCCTCATACAGATCACAGGGGAAAATGGACTCCTAATTATGAAGGTCCGTATATGGTAAGAAAGGTTTTCTCTGGCGGAGCCTTATTACTATCTACCATGGATGGTGAAGATTTCTCATCCCCTGTGAACACAGACGCGGTTAAAAAATACTTTGCTTTAAAAAGACCTGCTGGACAGAAAAAGAAAAGTCCAGGAAAAAAGGGGGCATCCCGGCAAACTAGAAAAAGAAAAGGTCTGAGTAAAAATTAGGGATAAAAAGGAAAATGTAAACCCGCAAAGTTGAAAACCTGGAAAGGCGACTTTGGCAAAAATGGGTATCCCGGTGGATTGAAAACCCGAAAGTGCGATCCAGGCAAAAGTTAGGGATTGGAAAGAAAACGACTGCGGCTTGCGCTCGATCTAGAACCAGTCCAGTCAGTCTTTTCAGAAGGCAAAAGATGGGGAACATCGAAGACATACAAGTCATATCTGAATCGACATATGGTGGTTGTCTATTTCCACATTGTCAACATTTGTATATATTCTTTTGCTTTTACGCAATTAACTCTTTTTAGGAATTGCATCCGAATTGTAATTCGCCTATTTGTAGGCTTCTTATCAATAAGTATTCACTTCAGTCAAAGAATTTTCCGTTCCTTGTTTTTACTGTTATTATTTTGTTTGCAAAAACGTCTGTTATTTTGGTAAACGTTGCATGTGAAAACATGAGGCTTTACAGAGCATAACGGAAGCAATGATTTTGCTTGGGCAACAGGTATCATGAATGGTAAATAAAGTAACGATTTTATATGTAAGGCATGCTTTTGTTTGTTGTAGGATGGCAGGGTCTTCTCCTCGGTAGACTCTCCCCAGTGATGAGATTTTAACAACAATACAGGATGGTTCACTTTTCCCCTAGAGGGATGCTCAGAGTTTTGCTTCCCAGCGTAAGCGGGTTCGTACACCCCAACAAGTTTTTGAAGGGTTCCTTCAGGTGGAATGCAGTCAGACATTTGTTCAACGAAGATTTTGTTTCCCCACAGAATCTCGTTATCAAGTCAGATGTCGCCAGCGAAAGTGTGGTGTGTCTCCTGCAGAACAAAGTTTTGTCTCCCTACAATAATCCCCAGCAGGGTGGATTTGTTCTCATCATGCTCCCAGCAGAGCAAGGTGGAAGGATATTCCCTCGGCGACCGGGTAGATTGCAATCCAGTATTATTCCCCAGCAAAGGCAACATCTTTGACGCCCTTTCCCCAACGAAGTCGAGTTCTGGTGTCTTTTCAGTAATATCGGTATTCAGGATTTTCTTCCCTGAGCAGAATTTAGTGCTGATTCCCTCGACATGGCAAGTGTTTAAATAGAAGCATAACCCATTCCTCAGTAGAGTAGGGTTCTTAGTAGAGGTCTCTGATATTCCTCAGCAGGGCGGGTTGTTACCGGTGCGTCCCCAGCAGGGTGGAATTTCTTTTCAAGCAGAGTGGAGCTTTAAGTGTGGTTCTTGATTCCTCATCGAGGGGGTTGTTTGGTGTTTTCCCAGCAGGGTGGAGTTTTTTAGGGAAATCCATCCAAGGCATTTCCCCAGCCGAGTCTTTTGTTCCCCCAGAAGAGTTTATTCTGTTGGGTTATCAAGGATGTTTCCCTCAGCGGAATTTGATTTCTTCCCTAGCGGAGTTGGTCGCTTCTCTCCAGCATTTATTTTGCTGGAGTGGTTCCTTTGCAGTTGCATTTTTTCATAGCATCCTCTTAAATGCGTAGCATTTCCATGTCGTATGGAGCATTACGCCATTTTCAAACATATGCATCTGAAGCATAAGCCAGGTTTGATGCCAGAGGCTGTTTGATTCAGGAGATTTTCGTGTTATCCCTGTTGGTGTGGATCTTTGGGTTGGTCATTTTATCGGATTCTTCCCAGCTAGTTGTTTGGTTAAACATCTTCTTTTTTCAGCTGAGTCGTTTGGTTAAACGTCTTCGTTCTCCCCAGGTGAGTCGCTTGTAAGTGCCTTCTCCCCTGGTCGAGCCTTTTGTTCAAACGTTTCTTTTCCCTAACATAGTTATTTGGTGAACTGATGTTCCTGGACAGAGTCGTGTGTTTGAACCTCTCTTTTCCTATCGGAGCTTTCCTTGTAAGTTGTGGGTCGGTTGATTCTGTTGCTTGCCTATTCTGGGTGCGTTATTCTAACTTTTGGTTGGTACTCCCCAGCGTAGTCTGAATTATTGTGTTTGATATTCCAACTTTTGGTTGGTAATTCTAGGGTGGTTTATCCCAACTTTTGGTTGGTGATCTTTGGTTCCCCCTCACAGAGTCTTTATTCCAACTTTTGGTTGGTAATATTTACTTCATTCCAACTTTTGGTTGGTGACCCTTGGTGTTTGGATGTTATTCCAACTTTTGGTTGGTAATCCTCGTTTTCTTCAGCAAAGTTGGATATTCCAACTTTTGGTTGGTAACTTTTGTTGTGGTTATTTCGCTCTCGTTTAGCGTTTCTGGCAATCCTGACTTTTGGTTAGTAGCCTGTTATTCCAACTTTTGGTTGGTAATCCTGGATGATCATCCTAACTTTTGGTTGGTAGTCTTCTGTGGTGGAGTCAGCTTCGTTTAGCGTCCCCAACGATCCTAACTTTTGGTTAGCAGCTTGTGTTCCGACTTTTGGTCGATGATAATCTTTTCTGGTGATCCTAACTTTTGGTTAGTAGCTTGTGTCCCAACTTTTGGTTGGATGTTATCCCCTGCAGTCGTTATCCCAACTTTTGGTTGGTAGTCTGTTGCTTGTTGGACGTCATCCCAACTTTTGGTTGGTAGTCTGTCGCTTGTTGGACGTTATCCCAACTTTTGGTTGGTAGTCTGTAGCTTGTTGGACGTCGTCCCAACTTTTGGTTGGTAATTCCCAACTGGGTCCAAAGCTTTGTTGGCGTTATTCCAACTTTTGGTTGGTAGTCTTCCTTTCCTAGATTTTGGTAATCCTTTGGTGGTGGTATGTTTATCCCGACTTTTGGTTGGTAGTCCTCCTTCATTCCCCAGCGGAGTCGTCATTCCAACTTTTGGTTGGTAGCTTTGTCTGATTCCAACTTTTGGTTGGTGAGATTTTGTTGAAGTGATTCCAACTTTTGGTTGGTAGCTTGTGGTCGTTGTATTTCATCGGGTGTTTTCAACTTTTGGTTGATAGTTTGGGTTCAACTTTGTTCGGTATTGCGGTGATCCCAACTCTTGGTTGGTAGCTTGTGTTCATTACCTTTTGTTGCATACTGACTTTTGGTCAGTGTATTCCCCAGTGAAGTCCTCTTCGGGGCATAAAGGTGGTGAGTTACTTCTAGCACGGGTTGGTGGGTCCTCTTTGGCTTTTATCCCAATTCTTGGTTGGTACTCATTTGCTGGTCATCCCATCTTTTGGATGGTATCCTTTGATTGTTATCTTTTGGTAGACGCTTGTTCCGCATAGGGCTGCTGGGATAAGTGTCTGTTTTATTTTACCAGCGGAGTTTGTCTTTTCCTCAGGTCGTAAGTCTGTTGATTGTACGACCTGCAGGTTCTTGATTCGAGTTTTATCCCCAGGAGGTTACCTTTGGTCGGCATTCTCGTTTTATCCCAACTCTTGGTTAGTATCTGATGTTTGTTATCCCAACTCTTGGTTGGTATCTGGTGTTTGTTATTCCAACTTTTGGTTGGTATCCTTTGATTGTTATCCCAACTGTTGGTTGGTATCTGATGTTTCATATTGGACTGTATCCTCAGCGTGTCGCATTCCAACTTTTGGTTGGTATTCATTGTTTTGCATTCTCGCAGGTTGCAAATTTCTAGGTTCTTTTAGTATTCAATCACCTTCTACCTTGAACGTTTGAAAGTTGATGCTTTTCCCCTTCAGGTCCAAGTTGATTGAATAGGGGCAGCTGTAGCACCCCAAAATTTGCCTTTCTGTTTTAACCTTAACTGCCTTTTGTTTCTATGCATTTTTCATTTTTGCATATCATAGCATTTGTTCTTGAGGCAGGGGATCAAGGAATTTCTGTGGCTCAGGTTTCTTTTTTTTTAGTGCAATGGATCAATAACATTATGTGGTGACTCTTATATTTGTCTCTGCCGACCCTTTTTGCAGTTGCGACACAAAGAAATAAAGCTCCTCCCTCACACTTAAATCAAACATTGTCCCTAATGTTTTAATACAAGGAGAAAGAAGGAGTGGCGAAACCTGTGGAATCAATGGTGACGGTCTCGACTACGAGGGAGCCCAAATCCTCTGCCAAGGGCAGGGTTAGACACGTGTTGCTTGAACTTTCTCGTAGATGACATCTTCATCCTCATACTCTCCATCTGCTCAATGAGCTCTATCCTGTCAGCAAAGTATATGTGTTGTTGGCTGACATGGTTGATGGTGACTCTGAGCTCATCTTGCTGTCTCTGCATACTCTAGAGCAATAAATCATGCTTCGCCTCTCTGTCATTCTGATAATGTAGCTCAGACAAAATGTCATCTAAAGTGCTTAAGATGGCGAAGTAATTGTACTCCTCATGGGGCTGGTATGTGCCTACAAACTGATCAGAAAAATGGGTGTAGTGTGTGGACGGGTGCTAGGCCCTGGGATATCCACAGTGTTGGCACGAGTGCCAGTCTGTAGAGCACGGCCCATGAGGTCAGCATAGCCTCAGTTAACCGCTTTTTCCTCGATATCGGTGGCCTCAGTGTCAAACCAGTTAATGCTAATGTGCATGTTAATGCACATCATACAAGGTAAAGTAATGCTCCTTACCTCTCTGTTACTAATCATCAACCTATATTTGCCGCTCGGCAGATTCTTAATGAGGCGCATGCTACGACAATACTCTAAGTCAACAAAAGGAATAACTAACTGCTCAAGTGACGCCAACTCAGAGTGCAAGCCCAAAGCAAGGGCCATGGAGAAAATCACTCCTCCGACACAAATATGACCACCGGACATACCGGTGGCAGATGCAAAATGAGATATTAGGAATGGGGTACGGTTTACCTTACTCTAAGACAATGCACAGTGGATGAAAAATAGGTCCTTGCAATTTACATTCCCTGTGTTCTCCCTGCCAAAAATAGTGTTTGCTAAAATGCGATGAAGGTATTTGATGGCGGGGTTGTGGATTGCAGTGGCTTTTAGACCTTCCCAAGAGGTAAAGGTCTTACCAGTAATCTGGTGCCAAAAGAAGAAAGAATTGGCTTCCCACTCACTTTCTAGTGGTGCTTGGCAAGAATAATCCTCGCCACTTGGAAATTGAAATATTTTACCTATCCTCTCTTGTGTCAGTGTATAGTCCCTATTGAACATTCTAAAATTGACAGTGCCAGAAGTGCGAGACGAATCATGCAAATATTGGAAGGAACTTAAAAATTCATAAGTTAATCTAATATATGTGGGGCTAAGAGCAGAGCAAAAGTGTGACATACCAAGGTTTGTCAACATCTAGTTAATGTTGTCATACAGTCCTAGATTGCGAATGGTGTCACTATCAGGATACCTCGTTGAAACAACGGGTCTCTTGCAAAGCTCGTAGAAGACGGTTCGTTGACGTTGACCAACGATTCCTCTTGTGAACTCGATTCTCATATAGTTGATTTCTGGAGAGACTCTAGGAGGCATTCTGGAAATTGGATGATGAGAGGTTATGTAAGATTAAAACAATGATTAAGAGAGGAGTTTAAGAGTGGTGGTGATGATGAAGTTAGAATAATATTAGTGGTATTTATAGAGGAAGAAAATGAATATGAATGGTTGGGGGTTAGGATAAAGATTAATGGGAGTTATTATGGGTGGTTATAGAGAAGATTGGAAATTTGAAAAAATTAAGTTTGGAAACTACGTAAAATATCAACAGAACACGCACAAAACTGCTGCTCGTTCTGTATCCATGGCGAATGCCATGTGTTTAAACATTGGAATTTTTTAAAATATAGACTGATGGCGAACGCCATCTAGCTGGAATGCGCAAATTTTAATTTTAAGGTTCATAACAGGAATTTTTTTCTTATTGAACAAGTATATATTTTAAAGAGCTAAAAGTGCAAAATTTAAACTTCGAGATTAAAAGATGCATAAACATAAAAATTAAAGAATACTATGACCATGAATAAATGATATAAAAGGGAATCACATTAATTTATAACCAGAAACATCATGTCTTTGACGATAAATCGATGATACAATAAATTAAGAACAACAATGAAAGGGAAATACAATAATAATAACTAAAGAAATCTGAAAAATAAAAAACATAACGGAACACAATCGATACAAGACTACAATATCAACCAAATTGGCACCTAAGTGAGTAAACTTGTTGAAACAAATGATCAAACTGCTCATTGACGACATTCATGAAGCCAATGAGATCTCCTCGGATAGAAGTGATATCATTCCTAAGAGATTCCACTTCAGACTGCAAAGCGCCAATAGCAGCAACATAATCTACACGAGCTCCAGAGACATGAGAAATGACATCAGGGGGAATGACATCCCGAACTTTGTAAGGTTGAGGGCTATATGGTGGGGTAGGTGACTCACTTTGTGCCCCTAAGTCATATTTCCAGTTATCCCTATTGTATACATTTGTTTTCTCGTGGTTAGGTAAAGTGAAATTATGAACCACTTCATTATCGATCAAAAACTCAAACTCGGCCGGTCCCAAATTGGCTATAATACCATAGTTAAAACAGAATTGCAGATGCATGGGTCGGATACCTCCAAAGACACGGATACAGCTAAGCTGGTATCTTAATCCAATAGCATCAGTACTCATGGTTACTAATCCTCCTACGAGAATATTACAATGGGTCTCACGTGCAACACGGCTTAAGTTCGCTAGCATAAAAGAAGCGACATTCACAGGCCTTCCCTGAGAAGCACAATAAAGGATAAATAACTCATCTTTTAAACAGAAGTGACATTCTCATCTTTACAAAAAAAAGTGTGGGCCAGAATCTTATGGAAATACCTTTTGGCTGGGTTGTGGATACTCTCTGAGAACATGGTATGAGATTTAGGGTGATAGTCACCGGTTATGATTCGCCAAAAATAATTAAGGTTGAGGTCAGTAAAGGCGTCATTGTAACGCCCGTTTTATTTCGATTAATTTAATTATGATATTTTGTCGTGTCTTGTTGTGTCGTAATTGTATTCGAGTGTATTGGGTGAAGTTTAGTCGAGAGATTGGACTGTTAGTGTGAAACAGAAGCAAAAGAGCAGAAAGGTGAATTTTGCTGATGTGACGCTCGTCACAAGCATGTTACGGTCGTCACGCTCGTTACGATCGTCATGGGAATGTTACGATCGTCATGGCCTTGACGTTTGTGACATTCATTACGTTCGTCACACTAACAAAATCCGTAACTTGCAGAATTGGAACGTGGCTATGAAATGTGGTGAATTATAGTAACGTTATTCCACATTTCACTTACCCTCTTTTTCTGTCGTTGTTTGGAGAGAAAAGATAACTGAAAAGGAAAAAGTAACGTAGTTGAGAGAAGTTGATAACAGAAGAATTGTCCATCGGTGAAATTGGAAGATAGTTGCAGGAGAGTTACCGTAGAACAAAACCAGAACCGGAAAGCGTAGAGTTGGCCTCAATTCTAAGGTAAGGGTGGGGTTCAATTCTATAACCGTAGGTATGATCGAATTCAGGTAGGGAATTGAATCATAGATATAGTTTCCGTTAATCGATAAATGTTAGGGACGAGGTTTGTCGGTGTAGGAATGAATGTGTTATATCGTTATTTTTGTACGATGCTATATGGTTGCCCCGTAGTTAACGAACCTTGTCAGAAACTATAATTAATTTAGTGAGTAAAAGTTGTAATGTTGTTCTTACGATAATGCGCTGAATTCTCAATTGTCGAAAGTATGTTGTTATTGTTCTCGTATATGAACAGGTGGAAAATGATGATTTCATGAGTTGTATGAAATTATGATGCTCTGTTATGGACAGTTGGTTGTAGGCTAAAAGCCTTGTTGTATGGTTGTTATGGTTGTGTTGTAGTCCATAATAGATGCATTTCATGGCATATCATTTTGGTTAGCTTGTATTAGCGTTGGTTGTGCCTGTATTGGCGGCTTTTAATGGAAAATGAATTGGTTGTGGAGTTTTACTCCGAAATGGTTCCACATGCATGTGCATAGTTGAGTCGCATGATGTCGCATCATTGTGTCGATTGTAAGTCATGATTGTTGCTGAATTTTCTTAATCGTCGTTGTATATATGAGATATGGATTTGCTTGCAGTTTATTATAGATAATGTTTATAAATTTGCAAAGATTATAATATTGTGATATGATTTCTGACATGATTTTTATCATGCCTTATGTTATATTGTTGATATCTCACCTTTTACGTTGTATGTTACCCCGTTGATGGTGACTTGCAGGTAACCTGGAATAAGGTGTTGCGTCATGTAAGGTGTCGCCGGTCGCTCTGATACGTAGCACTCTTGGGGAGGGATGAACGATTATTTGCGTTGTTTAATTGATTTCCTTGTCGCATGGATTTTATTGAATACTTTTGTTAAATCAGTTGTTTCTGTTAGCGCTGATGTAGTAGTTGAAACTAGTTGCTTCGAGTCATTACTTGCTGAATTTTAATGACGTTTAGCTGTTGAATTTATTATGAATTGTTGGAAGCCATTTAGGTACCGCTGCCAAATGACGGGTTGTCGCATTATCAAAATGTTAATCAAGTTATTGTTGTTTGTTCATCCTAATCTGTGTTATGTATGGTACTAAAAGAATTGCAAATGTATGACCGACTGTTTGAGTTGAAATTGTAACGCCTAGAATTTGTGAGTGTGACGTTCGTCACAATTTCCTCACGATCGTCATGACCGTCACGGTCGTGGCAGTCCCCTTACGATCGTCATGTTTACAAAATTTGTTGCACTCTGATTGTTGTTTTATTGTTTATCCGTTGGATTAGAATGGCATGTTACATTAGTGGTATCAGAGCAGGTCGGTCCATCCGACCAAGTTATCGAGTCAGTCGTCGTGTCTAACAATCGAGTATTGTTGTCTGTGAGATCTGACTGTTGGTTGTTGCATTTTAAGTGAAATGGCTGGAAGGAATGATGCTGCAATTGCTGCTGCTCTGCAAGCTTTAGCTAATGCTATGGAAAATCAGTCGAATCCTGTTGGAGATGCTGGGTCTCGCAGTTTGGCAACATTTCAGCGAGAGAATCCACCTACCTTCAAGGGTAGGCATGATCCTGATGGTGCACTAGACTAGTTGAAGGAAATGGAGCGAATCTTTCGTGTGATGGATTGTACTCCATCCCAGAAGGTTCGTTATGGGACTCATATGCTAGCATTCGAAGCTGACGACTGGTGGCTAGAGACTCATCCAGTATTGGAAGCTGCAGGTGAAGAGATCACTTGGTTGGTATTCTGTAGACAATTTCTGAAGAAGTACTACTCAGAAGATGTCCGTGGTAAGAAAGAGATTGAGTTTCTTGAACTGAAGCAAGGAGACAGATCTGTTACTGAGTATGTTGCGAAGTTCAAGGAGTTGGCTAAGTTTTATCCGCACTACAGCGCTAAGACCGTTGAGTTCTCTAAATGTATCAAGTTTGAGAATGGATTGAAGTCTGAAATCAAGAAGGCAATTGGGTATCAGAAGATCCGTGTTTTTGATTCGTTGGTTGAAAGCTATAGAATTTATGAAGAAGATATCAATGCTCATTACAAGCTGTTGAGTGAGAGGAGAGGCAAGTCACATCAAAATCGTGGTAAGCCTTATGATCCTCCAGTTGGTAAAGGAAAACAGAGAGCAATTGACAGCAAGAAGCCTAGTAGGGGAGATGCTCCTGCGGGTATTGTTTGCTATAAGTGTGGGAAACCTGGTCACAGGAGTAATGTGTGTAATTCTGGATCGGTGATATGTTACCGTTGCGGTGAGCTTGGACATGCTATTTCTGAGTGCAAGCGCAAGGGAATAGTTTGTTTCAACTGCAGTGAAGAGGGACACCTGCGTGACAAGTGTCAGAAGCCTAAGAAGGAAAAGACTGGTGGAAGAGTGTTCGCTCTATCTGGGACTCAGACATCCAGCAATGACAAACTCATTGAAGGTACTTGCTTCGTTAATAGTACTCCTTTTATTGCTATTATTGACACTGGTGCTTCTCATTGTTTTATTGCTGCTGATTGTGTTGAACGTTTGGGTCTTGTGTTATCTCGTATGAATGGGGAAATGGTAGTTGAGACTCCAGCTAAGGGATCAGTGACTACGTCTCTTGTATGTTTGAAATGTCGTCTGTCAATATTTGATAGAGATTTCCTTGTAGACTTAGTCTGTTTACCACTAAGTGGGATAGATGTAATTTTGGGTATGAACTAGTTGGAGTATAACCGCGTTCATATTAATTGCTTTGATAAGTCGATGAGGTTTTCTACCCCTGAGGAAGAAGGAGCTCGTTTAATGACCACAAAACAGCTGAAGCAGACGTTGCTAGAAGATGCTCAGGTATTTGCGTTAGTGGCGTCGTTATCCATTGAGAAGCGAAGATTGATGAGTTAGAAGTTGTCCGTGACTTTTCAGAAGTGTTTCCAGATGAAATCCCCGAAGTTCCTCCGGAACGAGAAGTGGAATTTTCTATTGATCTTGTACCTGGTACCAGATCTGTGTCTATGGCGCCATACAGGATGTATGCATCTGAATTGGCCGAGTTGAAGAAACAGTTGGAGGACTTACTTGAGAAGAAGTTCGTTCGGCCGAGTGTATCGTTGTGGGGAGCTCCCGTATTATTAGTAAAGAAGAAGGACGGTAGTATGAGGTTGTGTATTGATTACCGACAACTAAACAAATTGACGATTAAGAATAAATATCCGCTTCCAAGAATTGATGACTTGATGGATCAATTGGTTGGTGCGCGGGTGTTTAGTAAAATTGATTTGAGGTCGGGGTACCACCAGATTAAGGTAAAAAATAAGGATGTTCAGAAGACTGCATTCGTAACCAGATATGGACACTATGAGTTCACGGTAATGCCTTTTGGTGTTACTAATGTGCCAGAGTTTTTATGGAGTACATGAACCGTATCTTTCACGAGTATTTGGATCGGTTTGTGGTAGTATTCATTGATGATATCCTAATTTATTCTAAGTCGAAAGAGGAGCATGTTGGGCACTTGAGATTAGTAATGCAAGTGTTGAAAGAAAGGAAGTTGTTTGCGAAACTGTCGAAGTGTGACTTCTGGTTGGAAGAAGTTAGCTTTCTGGGTCATGTTATATCCGGTAGTGGAATTGCTGTAGATCCATCTAAGGTAGATGCGGTGTTGCAATGGGAGACTCCAAAGTCGACAACTAAGATTAGAAGCTTTTTGGGACTTGCTGGCTATTATAGAAGGTTTATTGAAGGTTTTTCTAAGTTGGCCCTTCCGTTAACTAAGTTGACCGGTAAAGGGAAAACGTTTGTGTGGGATGCTCAATGCGAAGCGGGTTTTACGGAGTTAAAGAAGAGGTTGACGTTGGCTCCAATGCTGACCTTGCCTAACCCAAAAGAACCGTTCGTTGTATACTGTGATGCTTCTAAGTTTGGTTTGGGAGGTGTACTCATGCAGAGTAACAAAGTAGTTGCTTATGCGTCAAGGCAGTTGAGGATCCATGAGAAGAATTATCCTACACACGATTTAGAACTTGCTGCTGTTGTTTTTATGCTGAAGATTTAGAGACATTATTTGTATGGTTCGAGATTCGAAGTGTTCAGTGACCATAAGAGTTTGAAGTACTTGTTTGATCAAAAGGAACTGAACATGAGACAACAAAGGTGGTTAGAGCTGTTAAAGGATTATGATTTTGGTTTAAATTACCATCCGGGAAAAGCTAATGTGGTAGCTGATGCCTTAAGCCGCAAGACTTTGCATATGTCCGCAATGATGGCTGAAGAGTTAGAATTGATTGAGAAATTCAGAGATCTGAGCTTAGTTTGCGAAGTAACACCGAAGAGTGTAAAGTTGGGCATGTTAAAGATTAATAATGACTTTTTGGACAACATCAGAATAGCTCAGAAACTGGATGTGAAGTTGGTAGATTTAATGCCTGGAGTAGATCATTCGGAAAATAATGATTATCAGTTGGATGCGCAAGGCGTGTTGAGATTTCGTGGTCGTATTTGTATTCCTGATAGTGCAGACATGAAGAAAGTGATCCTGGAAGAGGGTCACAGAAGTAAGTTGAGTATTCATCTAGGAGCGACGAAAATGTATAGTGATTTGAAGAATCTGTTTTGGTGGTCTGGTATGAAGCGTGATGTAGCCAGGTTTTTGTACGCATGTTTGACTTGTCAGAAGTCAAAAGTTGAGCAACAGAAACCTGCTGGGTTGATGCAACCGTTAGAGATTCCAGAATGGAAATGGGACAGCATTTTGATGGACTTTGTAATGGGTTTGCCGAACACTGTGAGAGGATGTGATTCCATTTGGGTGATTGTTGATAGGTTTACAAAGTCAGCTCACTTCATTCCTATTAACATCACTTTTCCGGTATCGAAATTGGATGAGATTTATGTAAGAGTAATCGTTAAGTTTCATGGTGTTCCATTGTGTATTGTGTCGGATAGAGACTCGCGGTTTACTTCTAAGTTGAACTTGAGTTCATCATACCATCCTCAAATAGATGGTCAGACCGAACGGACTATTCAGTCTTTAGAAGATTTGTTGAGGGCATGTGTTCTGGAGGAAGGCGGTTCATGGGATACCTACCTTCCGTTGATAGAGTTTACTTATAATAACAGTTACCACTCTAGTATCGGAATGGCACCATTTGAAGCTTTGTATGGTCAGAGATGTAAGACTCCGTTGTGTTGGTATGAATCAGGAGAGAGTGTGGTACTTGGACCAGAGATTGTTCGGGAGACGATCGAGAAGGTGAAGGTAATTCGAGAAAAGATGAGAGCTTCACAAAGTAGGCAGAAAAGTTATCATGATAAGCGCATAAAGGATTTAGAATTCGAAGCTGGAGATCATGTATTTTTTAGAGTCACGCCTGTGACTGGAGTTGGTAGAGCTTTGAAATCGAAGAAGCTTACCCCTCGTTTTATTGGTTCGTACCAGATATCGAGCAGAGTTGGAAAGGTTACATATCGAGTGGCGTTGCCGCCTAATTTGTCGAATCTGCACGATGTATTCCATGTGTCGCAGCTCCGCAAATATATTTCAGATCCGTCGCATGTCATTCCTATGGACTACGTGCAGGTGCGTGATAATCTTACTGTGGAGACGATGCCGGTGAGAATTGATGATCGAGAGGTGAAGACGTTAAGAGGAAAAGAGATTGCTTTGGTGAAAGTAGTTTGGGTGGGAACCACTGGCGAAAGCTTGACGTGGGAGCTTGAAAGCAAGATGCGGGAATATTATCCAGAGCTGTTTGGTTAAGGTAATTTCGAGGACGAAATTCTTTTAAGTAGGGGAGAGTTGTAACCCCCATTTTATTTCGATTAATTTAATTATGATATTTTGTCGTGTCTCGTTGTGTCGTAATTGTATTCGAGTGTATTGGGTGAAGTTTAGTCGAGAGATTGGACTGTTAGTGTGAAACAGAAGCAAAAGAGCAGAAAGGTGGATTTTGCTGATGTGACGCTCGTCACAAGCATGTTACGGTCGTTGTAATACCCCAAATTTTACCCTTACATTTAGTCAGTCATTTCGCATAGCATCTCATCTGTGCATCTGCTAACCACTAACCAGTCATAAAGTGCGTTTTGTTTTGCAGGAACTACCCCAGGGGCGTTCCAGTCATTTTAAAGCATAATTCGTGATTTTGGGCCCAATGAGTTTATTCCTGAGGCATTTATTTATGTGGGTTTGATTATGTTAAGATATCAATTTGGGTTGGAAAATCTGATCTGTGGAACAGGGTTTTAACAAGAAATCATTCTTCTATCTTCCAGTTCATTTTAGAGGGAAAACAGTGAAAATTTCGACTGATTAATGGAACTTATTCATGTTGATTGGATCGAATTAATTCAAGGATATTTGACTGATGAGATTTAATCGGATGTTGAGGTGTTTGCAAATTTTAAGTCATGAAAAGAAATTGGGAAATGATTTTTAATAGAATATGTGAATTTTATTCATAATATTATTATTATTACAATTTGTAAAGTGAATTGGGATAGAAATTTGAAGTTTATTCATAAAGAGGAAATAATTTGATAAAGAATGTTATTGAATTTATTCATAACATTTTTTGTTACAAGTTACAAAAGAATTGTATATCCTAAAAGCCTAAGTCCTAAATGTTCCTAAGTGTTCTTCATGATACCCTTTTCTCCACGAATCTTCGATTCTCCTGCACATCAAAAGGAAACGAAATAGAATAGAAAAATGTTAGAAATTATTTTTGACACTCTCAGAACAGTGTCATCATCGAGTGCCGGGAGTGGCACAACCGAAGCTGCGTCCTACCCCCGTTACCGATCCGCGCCGTTGGCGTCAGATCAGGTAACACCTGTTCTTATCATTACGGGACATCCGAGAGATAGAAGTGATAAAAGAAGCGGGACCGATTCGCTTTTGCCGCAATTGGATTTCCAAACTGATACGAGAGTAAGGCAACATAGTCAATCTGGATTCAGACCCGGATGCCGGCAGGTCTGAATCACTTTGTGTTCAAAGTTCTTCCCACACCTGAAAATCCACAACAGCATCAGTACAGAGATTCAGAATTCAGAACTCAAAACCAAAGCAATGCATAAGCTGCATCAACTCTGCAACACATAAGTGAGCCCATAAAAAATCAAGTTCAAACAGAACAAGAAAAATGAAATACAAAACAAGCTGCATCAAAAAGTTCAGAAGAATCAAAAGTAAGGTCAAGTTTCAGTTTGATATCACAGCAGGTAGTCAGTTTGCAAGACACCAAAACGTGAATGATATCAAGTGAAGTTATCAAACCACACCCACGAGCAAAACTATACCAGAGAAAGAACAAAGATAAGCTCAAGTAATCACAGTGATATACCAGTTCAGGTTGGGTCCCAAATGTGCAAAGCACATCAAAAACAAAGCACCAGGCATAGAGGGCTCAGATGAACATCACCGCCCCAAACTCGCAGCCACTATCAAGTAAATGTCTCGAGACAACATTAAGCGACATCCGAATTCACAGTTGGACACGATTGCCCAAATCCAAAGCTGGTTCATAAAATCGCAGCATCATCGAGAAGTGTCCCTCGAAGGTTCAGAACAAAGTCATCATCACCGCATACCGTTCCCGGCAATTTTGACTCAAGCATCAGCCTCGGTTCACTGAAAAAAGAAGAGAAAAACATAAGTGAATTCCAACTGATAACCAAACTGAACGAAACAAGTCCATCAAAACCAAACCAGTTCAGAACAAACATAAACATATCAGTTCAGAAGTGAAACAAATTCACAAAACCATATCTGTTCAAAAACCCAGTTCACACAAGCAAAGAACCCCGCAGACATTATCAAAGGCAACAGCAGTGTCATAGGCTCAGAATGTCATCATCATCGCCGTATACCATCCTCGGCGACACCAATCCGACCGTATCTGAACTACCAGCCCTCTCTGAAAGAAGAAGAGGAAAAGATAACTGCATCAGGAAAAGAATCCATGTCAGCAAAACAAACCAATATCCAGATTGTGTTAAGAAAAAGAGATTTAATCCGTGTCAGCTGGAAATCAAATCTTATCAGAGAATGAAAACAGAATCTGTATGAATCCAATCAACATCTGGAAAGCAGACCAAATCCATGACAGATCATAACCGTATCCAACCTGAAGGTGCAAGGCAAACTGTATCAGAAAAATAACAGAAAACAATTTTGATATTGATATCAATTCCAAATCAGGGAAGATTAAATCGTATCAAGTGAATCAAAACGAGCCAAAGCACCAAGTTCACAAATCACGAGCCCAGAATCATGACAAAAGAAATCTCAATCAAATCTTAAAAAGGGAAATAAGATTCAATCAAATCAGATAAAATCAAAGTAAAAGCGAATCACAAATCAGATATGGTATCCAAGGCCCAAAAGAGAGTCAAGTCAGAGACTATAAAAGGGGAAAGGTATCACCTCGTACAAACCCGAGAAAAGGACGACGATCAGAAACCGCAAGTGAAACCCTAGGCGGCGCGGCTGAGACTCAGAGGAAACCCTCATCATCGTCTCCGGTCATCGACGAACAAACGAAGCTCATCGTAAAACCACGAGCGAACAAACCGAAGGAGACCGCCACCGCCGTTCGTCGAAACGACGGGCAATCAACGCCGAGGCTCAGATTATAACATCATCATCGCCTTCATCATCGTTAACGATCACCGAAAACCCACTGTAAACTCTCCATTCCCTTATCAACATATTAACATGCTTTTGTTTTGTTTTTAGTGTGGAGAAGAGGATACGAACAAGGGGTGAGACACGACCGCGAGAGAGAAAGACGGAACCGAAGATGGAAAGGATCGAGAGAGAAGAAGAAGATGCAAACGGCGCCGCAAATGACACTAGGGTTCTGAAAACCTAAACATACATGTTATTTCTTATGACTCACCCACCGGGTTGGGTCCGGAGGTGATGACCGGCCCAACCCTTTTATTTTTAGAAACTGTTTTTTTTAAAAAATGTTTTTTATTTTATTCTGGTTTTTATATTTAAAAAAAAACTGTTTTTTTTTAAATTTGTCTTTATATGAATTCTGAATTTGTTTTAAAAGAAAAATAAATAAAAACTAAAAAAAAAACTTTTCTTTATTATATAAAAAAACCCTTTTTTTTTTCATAAATAAAAAACTCTTTTCAAAAATAAAACCTTTTTTTTATAAATAAATTAAAATATTTCTTAAAATTAAACTTTTTTTTTAGATAAAAATTAAACCTTTTTAAAATTTAAATCTCTTTTTTTAAACTAATATTAATTTCTCTTTAAAATTTACTCTAAAATCTTTTTGCATTTTTGTATTCCCCTTTAATATTATTTGTTTTCATCTAACCTTTCACTAACGATTTTTTTTCAGTTTCTCTCTGCAGATTAAATTCCAATTCATTATTATATATGTATCTGTTTCCCGGTTGTAATTTTGCGAGACAATTGTCGCATTATCTTTCCAGTACTTTATATTTCATAACTGTGCATTTATTCACCTACCATCACATTTTACACTTATCAATTATTCTGTCACATTACGCACATCCGAAGGTTAGGTCTAGCGTTTGGCCGCCGCGTCAATAGTCCTCAACTTCAAACCCTTTCACCTTACAAACCCTATTTTTTCACAAATGCCTCGCCGCAGGCAAGATTACAATTTTACCCCTAGCATTAGGTCAAAGAGCCGCCACGCTCATTTTAGGGTTTCCCGCCGCGGAATCCCTAACCTAATTTAACCCTAATTACAACTTAACATTTCAACGTAGAGATTTGGAGTTCCTACACTCCACGTAAGCGTGTCCTTAAGACATGTTTATTCCCCTTGAGACCTTGACCACAGTCAAGAAGTCTCTAACCTCCCTTTTGAGGGGAACTACGATTACTCTGATTCCACTCCCGTAAGGATACGTAGGCACAAGATGCGATGTCTTGCCGAGTAAACTTAGAATTAACCCCTTAGGTCTCTTTTCTCACTTTTAATCCTTTGTACATATACCTTAAGCAAATAAATAAAGCAAGTAGTAAACATTTGAACAAAAGGTTCCTGTAGAGTACTACAGAAGTTTAGGGTGCTAATACCTTCCCTAAATTTAACCAACCCCCGAACCCTAGATCTTTCCCCGCATTGTGTTTACGATGCAAAATAGGTTTTCCCTCTTTTGACCTTTTCCTTCGGATAAATCAAAGAGCGGTTGTGAATTGAATTGCGATTCAAACTCATTAAATGTTTGTGATCCTATTTCCACCGCAACAGAAAATGGCGACTTCACTGGGGACCTTCTAAACTTTTGAGGGTTATCCCTAATTTGTTCATATTTATTACTATTTGTTTTACTATTCATTTGCATGTGTATATTGTACTTTGATTTTGGGATGGTTCCTTGTGTTGTGAGATAAGTCCTACGCCCGGACTTGAGTGCCATTATTATAGGATGGGGATATATTCGATGAGGCTTATAGGGAGTTGAATCCCGACCAAGCTGATTCGAGAATCACCGCTCAGTTGAGACCTTTTCGAAAATGGTTCGGTTGAACGAGTAATCGTGAAAACTTTTTCCATGGTCGATTGGAGTCTGTGATATTGGGAACCGTAGTACCTTAACACCACCTCGGCCTTATTTAGGACGTAGTGCGGGAACTATGTGGGAGTAGTCCTACAATGGTTGCTATGCGATACTACACTCAAAAGAGGTTCTCTTGAGAATATTATTAACCCCCGAGTCAGTCGGAAGGTTGATAATATCCGAAAGATTGGCTGATGACTTTGGGCACTTTTTAGAACCTTGTTCTGCAGGTACGACTAACCTATAGTACACTCCTTTTTGGGATGGGTAGACCTTAACTCCGCTCACGTACCTTTAACCTAGGACTCTGTGTGTTTTCATGCATTGCATCCATAAAACATCATATTACATTAAGATTTCATGGAACTCAAACTCTATTTATGAACATTGCAGGATACCATGGATCACCATAGAAGGCATACTTTGAAATTTACTTTTAAGGGTTTTAATTTGGAAGTCCTAGAGAAGCTAAGAGATTTGGTTCAAGATCAAGAAAAGTTCCAAAACAGATATGGAAGGCTATTGTCTTTGTTGAAGGTTCAAGTAAACGAAGGACTTCTTGCGACTTTGCTACAGTTTTATGATCCAGATTATCACTGCTTCACCTTTCCAGATTATCAGCTTTTACCTACCTTAGAAGAGTACTCTCAGTTGGTGGGATTACCTATCTTGGATAAGTCTCCATTCCCTTTCTTGGAGGAAGACCCTAAAGAAAGAGATATTGCAAAAGCCATTTGTCTAAGGATATCCGATGTCAAAAACAATATGATCACCAAAGGGGGGACCTCCGGTTTTCCCAGGGACTTCCTAATTAAGAAAGCCCAATTTTATGCCGATCATAAAGACATGTTTGCCTTTGAGACAATATTTTCTCTGCTTATTTATGGGTTGCTGCTTTTTCCTAGTTTTGAGGGGTTTGTGGACCTTAATGCAATCAAGACCTTCATGAGAAGAAATCCAGTTCCAACACTATTGGGTAATACTTATCATTCAGTACATCTTCGAAACTTTCATGGTGGAGGAATGATTACATGTTGTGTGCCATTACTATACAAGTGGTTTATTTCTCACTTACCTAAGTCCGGTCCGTTCTGGAGATCTAATCAAGAACGTTGGTCGCAAAAAGTTATGGCTTTAACTCACTCTGATATTGATTGGTATAATCGCATGTACGATGGGATATCGATCATTGATAGTTGTGGAAACTTCAACAATGTGCCTTTGCTTAGTTTCAATGGAGGAGTTAGCTACAATCCAGTCTTAGCTCGCCGACAGTTGGGATACCCCTTGAAGGAACCGCCTAAAGGTATTCATGTGGAGAAAATCTTTTTCAAAGACGACAAAAAGCTTCAAGATCAGATTCTATCCTCTTGGAATCATCTGCATAGGAAGGACAAAGAAAGTTTGGGAAGACCTAATTGTGTGTCCATGGAACCATACCTTCAATGGGTCCGAGGAAGAGCTATTGAGTTGAAGATGCCCTACTCTCGCCAAGATCCTTTACCTCAAAGGGAAGAGCCTATCCAGTGTTTCATGACTGAAGCTGAGACTTTGAAGATCGCTTTGAAGAAATCACAATGCGAAGCAGAATCATGGAAGAACAAATACCATGTGATGGTCAGCGAGTACGAAAAACTTCAAAAGCAGATTCAGTCAAAGAATGATGAGATACAATCCTACAAGAAGAGGAGGCTCTACGAATATTTATTTTCCTCCGACTCTCCGTCTGCTCACTGAAGTTGTGGAAGATGCTTTCTCTAGGACTTTCTAGGCTTTTATTTAGCTATTTTGGTTGCAAGAATATTATTTGTAATTTGTCTTCAATAAATTAAAAGTTTCTTTGGTATTCCGCAATATTCGTAAATATTTGAATTCCATGAAATCTTCATTTGCATTCGCATTCTAGCATCTTACTTTTGCATTGCATGTGTCTCCCGATTTCTCATACTCGGTTCTCTCATCATTCCTTTTGTCACCCTGAGTTCTCTGCATCAATACGACCCTTCAAAAGGATGGAAGATCAAAACCAAGAAATCAACCGTGTCAGCCATGAACTCGAAGATCGTCGAGGAAGTGTAGGGCAGATTTTGGAGATGCTACGAGCTCTTAGTGTGAAGGTGGATGCTCAGTCTACTGTTGTTTCTGAGACTACTAATACCGTTATGGAACCTCAACAAGCTGTTATTGTCGAGAATGTACCTCCTCATGGTCTTCAATCCGGTTTGGTGCCTCCTAGTGCTCAACCAGTTTGACGAGCTACCCCTCCAAAGTGCAAAACTCCTAACTCCGACCATGGTAAAGGACCTGCACATTCGAGGAACCGCAAAATGGCTACTCCTCAATCTCGGCGACATCAGCAGAGTTATGTTCAAGGTTATCCGATTGTAGATACTGTTGCACCTCCTTTCGATCAGCAGTTTCCTACATACCAGCCTGTGCAGTCAGCTCCGGTATATCAAGCACCGGTTCATCAACAACCTTCCGGTTATCCGCCCATGCAAGTTCCTGTCAACAGTCAACGAGTGCCCAACGCTCCTGTTCACCAACAATCACAGGGTCAGGTTCCTTATCTCCGTAAGAGTCCGTATAAGCCTTGTCCTCCAATTCCGATGACTTTCACTGAGTTATACTCCCATTTGGTACAACAGGGTCTGATTACCACCCGTGCTTTGGGTCTTCCGCCTAATCCGTTACCAGTAGGTTACAACGCTGCCGTTCATTGTTTATTTCATGAGGGTGCGCCCGACCATGATCTAGAGAATTGCTATGCTCTTAAGAAAGTTGTCAGAAATTTGCTAGAAACGAAGAAGTTGTCTTTTAGCGATGCTCAGCCGAAGATCGAGACTTCTCTCGGGACCCCTCACTTGTCGGGTTCGAATTCCGCAAAGCATGCTACTCCTGTGGCAAATCAGCCGAATCCAGTAATTATCCAAAGGCCTAGCTCGCTCCATTTCAGTAACCCTCAAGATGATATGACCGGGATCAACAAAGAATCTGGGAAAGTTATTTTGAAGCAACGACTGAAAACTGTTGAAGATGTGACCAGCGTAACTGGGGCAAGCCATGACGACTCACAGTGATCATGAACCAGACGTCCTTTCCATTGAGGCTCCGCCAAAGGAAACTGTTACTCTCGAATGCAAGATTTCATAAACATTTAGAAGGATTTTTTTCGACAGTTCATTTGTTTATTTATATGCATTTCTCTTTGATTAAGCATATTTAGCATGTACGAATTTGTTTATCTTTGATTAATTAATGCAACGCATATGTTTGTCTTGAATAAATCCATTCGTTTCACTCATTCAAAAAACGTTTTCATAAATCATAATGCCAACTTTACCCGATCTCTTGTTCTGATGGAGAATTAGGGGGAGGATGACGAACCCAAAACGTCAGATTTCTTGTCGTATGCTTTCGATTGAAACCCGCTGATGATGTAAGGCATTGTTTCAAATCCCAAACACTGGAGATATAAGGATGTTAATCCCTAGTCAACCCTTTGAGCCTTGAAGTAGGAGTTTTTCTTTCTTTTTAAGAACCTTCATCCTAACCTGGGGCAGGGTAGGTTTCAGTTAAACCGATCGAGCGCTTAGACTCTTAAAAAGGAAGAGCAAACCTTCGAGAATTTATCCTTAGAAGTCCAATACAATGACTATCCCTCGGTTACCTAAGGAGTGGGGCAGTCACGAGCCTTTCAAAAGATTTACACGACTTGTGCATAAAAGAATATTCACAAAAATAAGAGCCTGCTAAGTCAAAACCTATGAAGGAGACTTAGGCAAAACTGGGGCATCCCGCTGGACTCCAAAGTCAGATCAAAAGACGTTGTCCAGGCAAAAGTTAGGGAATAAGAACACCAAACCAGTAGTTTTTTATAATCCCTATTAAAGAACAAGGTCGTGTGATAGAAACGCCAAAAGAAATAGGTGAGTGACTGCCATGTCCAAAGCCTTGATAAGTTCTCGACTATAGCAAATCCGCTTGAGATATGAGCGTTCGTATCCGATTAACTGAATTAGGATTGGAGAACATCACGAAGAAGGGGTGGGTACAAATATAACTTTGAGCCTACATCCTTTGTTTCTTAAACCGTGAGCCGAGCTACGATACAACCTTTAAAAGACCTAATTGAAGTAGGACTTCGGTTGAAAGCATACTCGACAAGATCACGTTTCCTGACTCCTACGAGCTATGCTCAAAAATTCATGTTGGCATTATAATTCAAACTTATATCCTAACCAGTGATCTCGGTCACAAGTTTTTGCGATATCTTTTTCAAAACAAAAATTCAAGACAAATATATGTGTACATTGACAAGCTCAGGATAGGCATTTCAGGCATGACGACTTTGCTTGATATCTTAGAGATTTACATATGGACATAACCCGTGGAACTTGAAGATCCTGCTAAATAGGGGCAGGCAGTTTCCCAGTTCGCTTACTAACGCGAGGCTGACGTTCTTAAGAGCTATTTCTCAAAGATTTCGTCGTAACACGATTAATATTGTGCCAGTTACGTCGAGACCTGACGAATCTCTCAAAGAGTTTGAAAACAGTGGGGCAACCAGACTCCGTGTTCTCTATAAAATCCTCTTGAGATGACCCTACCTCACGACACAAGTATCCTGGGGCACCGTGTTTTTTAAAAAGAAACAAATGGCGACCACTATAAGGTCCTTCAAGATCAAAACCATGGGGTTTCACAACTTTTCTTCATGCACCCGAGGGTTTTTACTCACAGCGGCCTTCATTCTCCAGTGAATCTCAGTGTTGCAACAGGCTCCTAAACTATTGCCTCATCATAGTCCCCAGCGAGACTATAAGCCGACAACTTTTTCTTAGGTAACTCGAAAGTGTCCCTCAGGTTTTCTTCTCCCCATATGAAGACATGATACTGTGCACCCCAAGCAGATCACCTTCTCCCCAGAGAATTCAGAACTTGAAAACCAGATGTGGTTCTACCATTGATCTTTCTTACCCATGATTGACGTATTGGTTGCAGAGAACGCAGGGTATCTCCGTCGAGATGTTTGTTTCATCTCTCGTCCTGTCTCTAGTCTGTTTCGTCAGTATACGCAAGGGCATAAGCATCACGTGCCTGTTTCATTACATATTCATTACATATTCATTACATATTCATTACATATTCATTACATACTCATTTCACATACTCATTGCATACTCATTTCATAACATCTTGCATACATAGACATTAACATACATTCGTATTAGCATACGTAGTAACATATGCATTAGCGTTCACAGGTTCATTGTGTCTCGCCATCATTGGTCGTTACCACCGAGTAACTGGGTTGGTCCATTCTCTTCAAATAGATTGTCAGCCCTAAGCATAAAATACTTACTTGTTTCCAGTTTCCCCACAGAGCTCGATCCTCGTGGATGACGGTTACTTCAGCTATCTTTCCTCGCCAGGATAAGATATCTACCCTTCGAGATCATTCCCTCGATGGAGTCTTGATTACCAGTCTTCTTTCTAGCTCGATCCTAGATTGAATCTCAGTCATGTCGGTAGTCAAGCCCAACCGGACGTGCATTTATTTTGCACCATCTAAAGATTCTCACCATACCATGACGGATACGCGACTGTTCTCGCCCGAGAAGGTTATCACTGTACCCGGACGTGCATTTATTTTGCACTATATTTCAACCACAATCCTTTACAGATACACGCCAGTTCACGCCTGGAAAATCTATCAGTACAACACTTTACAATCCTACATCTTACAACATCAGTAGGCGACATTTCTCACCTAAGAAGCCGATCCTATCTTCGTTATGACTTGCAGCAAATGGCCATCTCCATGGAGCAGTTGGGCTTCCATTTCCCTGTTGTCTTGAAGTATAGGGAGGTTTGAACCAAATCGTATTCAGGAGAGCACGATCTTGAAGTACAGGGAGGTTTGAGCGGAATCATATTCAGGAGAGAACGATCTTGAAGTATGAAGAAGTTCATTTACCCTTTAGTAAAAGAAGGAGCGGAATCATATTCAGGAGAGCACGATCTTGAAGTATGAGGAAGTTCAGTTTACCCTTTAGTAAAAGAAGGAGCGGAATCATATTCAGGAGAGCACGATCTTGAATTATGAAGAAGTTCATTTACCCTTTAGTAAAAGAAGAAACCAAATCGTATTCAGGAGAGCACGATCTTGAAGTACGGGTAGGTTTGAGCCGAATCATATTCAGGAGAGCACGATCTTGAAGAATGAGGAAGTTCATTTACCCTTTAGAAACCAAATCGTATTCAGGAGAGCACGATCTTGAAGTACGGGGAGGTTTGAGCGGAATCATATTCAGGAGAGCACGATCTTGAAGTATGAGGAAGTTCAGTTTACCCTTTAGTAAAAGAAGGAGCGGAATCATATTCAGGAGAGCACGATCTTGAAGAATGAGGAAGTTCATTTACCCTTTAGGAGCGGAATCATATTCAGGAGAGCACGATCTTGAATTATGAGGATGTTCAGTTTACCCTTTTCATATTCAAGAGAGCACGATCTTGAAGTATGAAGAATTTCATTTATCCCTTAGTAAAAGAAAAATCAGAATCGTATTCCAGGCGCCGACCTTAAATATGAGAAGATTTATATATCAGATAAGCAGCAACCTCTTTATTTGAGTGCTTATTCGTTTTGGCATGTAAGTCCCTTCCAACGATAAGTTACAGTTCTCCCTCGAGAAGCTTATCAGGGCATTTCCCATTAAAGTCCATTTATTTTGGCATACAGCCGGTTTTTACCCTGTATATTTGATACGGATTTCCGAAAGGTCCGTTCGATCCCATCACGAAGGATAGTTTATAGAAGCTTGGATGTTATTCTTTGCTCAATGCTCCAGCGTTCTGTAATCGATCTTGCAACCGTGTAGGTCCAGTTATCATTAGACATTCCCAGGTGGAGGTCATCTCATAGGTGCCATCTCCATTTAAGGATCTTATTCTTAAAGTCCATTTATTTTGGCATACAGCCGGTTTTTACCCTGTATATTTGCTACGGATTCCCGAAAAGTCCGTTTGATCCTGTCACGAGGGATAGTTTACAGAAGCTTGGATGTTATTCTTTGCTCAATGCTCCAGCATTCTGTAATCGATTTTGCAATCGTACGCGATCCAGTTTTATTTTTAGATTCCCCAGTGGAGGTCGTCTCATAGGTACCATCTCCATTTGAGAATCCCGTTCCCGTTCTAAAATGACAATTGGTCGGTTCGCACCAATTAACCATCATTTTGGAAGTCCCCAGTGTTGTACTGTGTCTCAGCGCGTCGTTTTCCCCAGTGTGTTTCTTCTCGTAGCGTCCGTCCCTGTGTCGTCATATTCATCATTCCAGCATGCGCACCATATCATATTCATGGCATCATCTGCATTAAGCTGTTCTCGCTTTGTCCATAGCATTGCATATCGTCGCATATAAGGGCAAAGTTTTCGGTTATCTATATTTAAATTTCTCCACCACGATTCCTCGAGTCTCTGTCACTCAAATCGTCCGCTGTAGCCATTTAAATAGGGGCAACTGTAATACCCCAAATTTTACCCTTACATTTAGTCAGTCATTTCGCATAGCATCTCATCTGTGCATCTGCTAACCACTAACCAGTCATAAAGTGCGTTTTGTTTTGCAGGAACTACCCCAGGGGCGTTCCGGTCATTTTAAAGCATAATTCGTGATTTTGGGCCCAATGAGTTTATTCCTGAGGCATTTATTTATGTGGGTTTGATTATGTTAAGATATCAATTTGGGTTGAAAAATCTGATCTGTGGAACAGGGTTTTAACAAGAAATCATTCTTCTATCTTCCAGTTCATTTTAGAGGGAAAACAGTGAAAATTTCGACTGATTAATGGAACTTATTCATGTTGATTGGATCAAATTAATTCAAGGATATTTGACTGATGAGATTTAATCGGATGTTGAGGTGTTTGCAAATTTTAAGTCATGAAAAGAAATTGGGAAATGATTTTTAATAGAATATGTGAATTTTATTCATAATATTATTATTATTACAATTTGTAAAGTGAATTGGGATAGAAATTTGAAGTTTATTCATAAAGAGGAAATAATTTGATAAAGAATGTTATTGAATTTATTCATAACATTTTTTGTTACAAGTTACAAAAGAATTGTATATCCTAAAAGCCTAAGTCCTAAATGTTCCTAAGTGTTCTTCATGATACCCTTTTCTCCACGAATCTCCGATTCTCCTGCACATCAAAAGGAAACGAAATAGAATAGAAAAATGTTAGAAATTATTTTTGACACTCTCAGAACAGTGTCATCATCGAGTGCCGGGAGTGGTACAACCGAAGCTGCGTCCTACCCCCGTTACCGATCCGCGCCGTTGGCGTCAGATCAGGTAACACCTGTTCTTATCATTACGGGACATCCGAGAGATAGAAGTGATAAAAGAAGCGGGACTGATTCGCTTTTGCCGCAATTGGATTTCCAAACTGATACGAGAGTAAGGCAACATAGTCAATCTGGATTCAGACCCGGATGTCGGCAGGTCTGAATCACTTTGTGTTCAAAGTTCTTCCCACACCTGAAAATCCACAACAGCATCAGTACAGAGATTCAGAATTCAGAACTCAAAACCAAAGCAATGCATAAGCTGCATCAACTCTGCAACACATAAGTGAGCCCATAAAAAATCAAGTTCAAACAGAACAAGAAAAATGAAATACAAAACAAGCTGCATCAAAAAGTTCAGAAGAATCAAAAGGTCAAGTTTCAGTTTGATATCACAGCAGGTAGTCAGTTCGCAAGTCACCAAAACGTGAATGATATCAAGTGAAGTTATCAAACCACACCCACGAGCAAAACTATACCAGAGAAAGAACAAAGATAAGCTCAAGTAATCACAGTGATATACCAGTTCAGGTTGGGTCCCAAATGTGCAAAGCACATCAAAAACAAAGCACCAGGCATAGAGGGCTCAGATGAACATCACCGCCCCAAACTCGCAGCCACTATCAAGTAAATGTCTCGAGACAACATTAAGCGACATCCAAATTCACAGTTGGACACGATTGCCCAAATCCAAAGCTGGTTCATAAAATCGCAGCATCATCGAGAAGTGTCCCTCGAAGGTTCAGAACAAAGTCATCATCACCGCATACCGTTCCCGACAATTTTGACTCAAGCATCAGCCTCGGTTCACTGAAAAAAGAAGAGAAAAACATAAGTGAATTCCAACTGATAACCAAACTGAACGAAACAAGTCCATCAAAACTAAACCAGTTCAGAACAAACATAAACATATCAGTTCAGAAGTGAAACAAATTCACAAAACCATATCTGTTCAAAAACCCAGTTCACACAAGCAAAGAACCCCGCAGACATTATCAAAGGCAACAGCAGTGTCATAGGCTCAGAATGTCATCATCATCGCCGTATACCATCCTCGGCGACACCAATCCGACCGTATCTGAACTACCAGCCCTCTCTGAAAGAAGAAGAGGAAAAGATAACTGCATCAGGAAAAGAATCCATGTCAGCAAAACAAACCAATATCCAGATTGTGTTAAGAAAAAGAGATTTAATCCGTGTCAGCTGGAAATCAAATCTTATCAGAGAATGAAAACAGAATCTGTATGAATCCAATCAACATCTGGAAAGCAGACCAAATCCATGACAGATCATAACCGTATCCAACCTGAAGGTGCAAGGCAAACTGTATCAGAAAAATAACAGAAAACAATTTTGATATTGATATCAATTCCAAATCAGGGAAGATTAAATCGTATCAAGTGAATCAAAACGAGCCAAAGCACCAAGTTCACAAATCACGAGCCCAGAATCATGACAAAAGAAATCCCAATCAAATCTTAAAAAGGGAAATAAGATTCAATCAAATCAGATAAAATCAAAGTAAAAGCGAATTACAAATCAGATATGGTATCCAAGGCCCAAAAGAGAGTCAAGTCAGAGACTATAAAAGGGGAAAGGTATCACCTCGTACAAACCCGAGAAAAGGACGGCGATCAGAAACCGCAAGTGAAACCCTAGGCGGCGCGGCTGAGACTCAGAGGAAACCCTCATCATCGTCTCCGGTCATCGACGAACAAACGAAGCTCATCGTAAAACCACGAGCGAACAAACCGAAGGAGACCGCCACCGCCGTTCGTCGAAACGACGGGCAATCAACGCCGAGGCTCAGATTATAACATCATCATCGCCTTCATCATCGTTAACGATCACCGAAAACCCACTGTAAACTCTCCATTCCCTTATCAACATATTAACATGCTTTTGTTTTGTTTTTAGTGTGGAGAAGAGGATACGAACAAGGGGTGAGACACGGCCGCGAGAGAGAAAGACGGAACCGAAGATGGAAAGGATCGAGAGAGAAGAAGAAGATGCAAACGGCGCCGCAAATGACACTAGGGTTCTGAAACCCTAAACATACATGTTATTTCTTATGACTCACCCACCGGGTTGGGTCCGGAGGTGATGACCGGCCCAACCCTTTTATTTTTAGAAACTGTTTTTTTAAAAAAATGTTTTTTATTTTATTCTGGTTTTTATATTTAAAAAAAAAAACTGTTTTTTTTAAAATTTGTCTTTATATGAATTCTGAATTTGTTTTAAAAGAAAAATAAATAAAAACTAAAAAAAAACTTTTCTTTATTATATAAAAAAACCCTTTTTTTTTCATAAATAAAAAACTCTTTTCAAAAATAAAACCTTTTTTTTATAAATAACTTAAAATATTTCTTAAAATTAAACTTTTTTTTTAGATAAAAATTAAACCTTTTTAAAATTTAAATCTCTTTTTTTAAACTAATATTAATTTCTCTTTAAAATTTACTCTAAAATCTTTTTGCATTTTTGTATTCCCCTTTAATATTATTTGTTTTCATCTAACCTTTCACTAACGATTTTTTTTCAGTTTCTCTCTGCAAATTAAATTCCAATTCATTATTATATATGTATCTGTTTCCCGGTTGTAATTTTGCGAGACAATTGTCGCATTATCTTTCCAGTACTTTATATTTCATAACTATGCATTTATTCACCTACCATCACATTTTACACTTATCAATTATTCTGTCACATTACGCACATCCGGAGGTTAGGTCTAGCGTTTGACCGCCGCGTCAATAGTCCTCAACTTCAAACCCTTTCACCTTACAAACCCTAATTTTTCACAAATGCCTCGCCGCAGGCAAGATTACAATTTTACCCCTAGCATTAGGTCAAAGAGCCGTCGCGCTCATTTTAGGGTTTCCCGCCGCGGAATCCCTAACCTAATTTAACCCTAATTACAACTTAACATTTCAACGTAGAGATTTGGAGTTCCTACACTCCACGTAAGCGTGTCCTTAAGACATGTTTATTCCCCTTGAGACCTTGACCACAGTCAAGAAGTCTCTAACCTCCCTTTTGAGGGGAACTACGATTACTCTGATTCCACTCCCGTAAGGATACGTAGGCACAAGATGCGATGTCTTGCCGAGTAAACTTAGAATTAACCCCTTAGGTCTCTTTTCTCACTTTTAATCCTTTGTACATATACCTTAAGCAAATAAATAAAGCAAGTAGTAAACATTTGAACAAAAGGTTCCTGTAGAATACTACAGAAGTTTAGGGTGCTAATACCTTCCCTAAATTTAACCAACCCCCGAACCCTAGATCTTTCCCCGCATTGTGTTTACGATGCAAAATAGGTTTTCCCTCTTTTGACCTTTTCCTTCGGATAAATCAAAGAGCGGTTGTGAATTGAATTGCGATTCAAACTCATTAAATGTTTGTGATCCTATTTCCACCGCAACAGTTGTCACGCTCGTTACGATCTTCATGGGAATGTCACGACCATCATGGCCTTGACGTTCATGACGTTCATTACGTTCGTCACACTAACAAAATTTGTAACTTGCAGAATTGGAACGTGGCTACGAAATGTGGAGAATTATAGTAACGTTATTCCATATTTCACTTACCCTCTTTTTCTGTCGTTGTTTGGAGAGAAAAGATAACTGAAAAGGAAAAAGTAACGTAGTTGAGAGAAGTTGATAACAGAAGAATTTTCCATCGGTGAAATTGGAAGATAGTTGCAGGAGAGTTACCGTAGAACAAAACCTGAACCGGAAAGCGTAGAGTTGGCCTCAATTCTAAGATAAGGGTGGGGTTCAATTCTATAACCGTAGGTATGATCAAATTCAGGTAGGGAATCGAATCATAGATATAGTTTCCGTTAATCAATAAATGTTAGGGACGAGGTTTGTCGGTGTAGGAATGAATGTGATATCGTTATTTTTGTACGATGCTGTATGTTTGCCCCGTAGTTAACGAACCTTGTCAGAAACTATAATTAATTTAGTGAGTAAAAGTTGTAATGTTGTTCTTACGATAATGCGTTGAATTCTCAATTGTCGAAAGTATGTTGTTATTGTTCTCGTATATGAACAGGTGGAAAATGATGATTTCATGAGTTGTATGAAATTATGATGCTCTGTTATGGACAGTTGGTTGTAGGCTAAAAGCTTTGTTGTATGGTTGTTATGGTTGTGTTGTAGTCCATAATAGATGCATTTTATGGCATATCATTTTGGTTGGTCTGTATTGGCGTTGGTTGTGCCTGTATTGGCGGCCTTTAATGGCAAATGAATTGGTTGTGGAGTTTTACTCCGAAATGGTTCCGCATGCATGTGCATAGTTGAGTCGCATGATGTCGCATTGTTGTGTCGATTGTAAGTCATGATTGTTGCTGAATTTTCTTAATCATCGTTATATATATATGAGATATGGATTTGCTTGCAGTTTATTGTAGATAATGTTTATAAATTTGCGAAGATTATAATGTTGTGATATGATTTCTGACATGATTTTTATCATGCCTTATGTTATATTGTTGATATCTCACCCTTTACGTTGTATGTTACCCTGTTGGTGGTGACTTGCAGGTAACCTGGAATAAGGTGTCGCGTCGTGTAAGGTGTCGTCGGTCGCTCTGATACATAGCACACTCGAGGAGGGATGAACGATTATTTGCGTTGTTTAATTGATTTCCTTGTCGCATGGATTTTCTTGAATACTTTCGTTAAATCAGTTGTTTCTGTTAGCGTTGATGTTGTAGTTGAAACTAGTTGCTTCGAGTCATTACTTGCTGAATTTTAATGATGTTTAGCTGTTGAATTTATTATGAATTGTTGGAAGCCATTTAGGTTCCGCTGCCAAATGACGGGTTGTCGCATTATCAAAATGTTAATCAAGTTATTGTTGTTTGTTCATCCTAATTTGTGCTATGTATGTTACTAAAAGAATTGCAATGTATGACCGACTGTTTGAGTTGAAAATGTAACGCCCAGAATTTGTAAGTGTGACGTTTGTCACAATTTCCTCACAATCGTCATGACCGTCACGGTTGTGGCAATCCCCTTACGATCGTCATGTTTACAAAATTTGTTGCACTCTGATTGTTGTTTTATTATTTATCCGTTGGGTTAGAATGGGGTGTTACAGTCATCAAGTGTCAAAGTGTAGACATCAGGCCCATTCAGAAATCCTAATAGATCAGCCATCTCGCGATGGGTGAAGCGGTATTTGGTTCTGAAAAATCTGAAAGTAGCTAAACCTCGGCCAAACCCTAAACCTCGATTTGGATCATAATAGAGGGAACTCAGGAATTCAAGGCTAAGCATGCGGTAAGGGGTAAATCTTCTCCTCACACTAAAGTTAATCCAACATATTTAGTTTAGCAGATACATAACATTGTCCCTAAGTCCTAGGGTAGTCAAAGTCAGTCCATCGGGGTAAATAAGTAGTGTCATTTCCCTCTGTGTCAGGATATCAAATCGGTATCTCTGCGCTTCATTCCTAAACACAATCTCCACATCAGCATTAGGCTACATACTCTAAGTCAATGATTAGCTATCCTAAGCTAAGCTATCCTGAAATTAGATAAAGAGCATACTACCAATAAATTTTACCGCAAAAGGAAAAGAAAATAATAATAATAAAAATAATATTAATAATAATAGTAATAAAGCAAAACACATAAACAGATAATAGTAATAGTAATAGTAATAGTGTGAAACAATAAAGACAAAAAAATAAAGACTAAATATCATGGGTTGCCTCCCACGTAGCGCTTGTTTAATGTCGGTAGCTCGACATCAGATCTGAATGGGACTACTCCTTCGAAAGCGAGGATAGCTCTTCTAACTTATAATTTACATAGAAATCCTTGTTTTCAATGTTGTGGATAGCTCTGACCATTCATAATAAACGTTTCATTGGACCTTCCTCTAATTTCTACTGCTCCGCTTTGGAGAACTCTTATGACTTCGAAGGGGACATACCATCTGGAACGAAGTTTTCCAGGAAATAACTTAAGTCAAGAGTTAAAAAGGAGAACTATGTCACCCTCGTTGAATTCTAGCCTAGTAATTCTTTTATCATGCCACCGTTTAGTCTGATCCTTGTAAATCCAAGCCTTTTTGTAAGCATTTAATCTAAGTTTCTCTAGTTCATAGATATCTAGAATCCTCTTAATGTAATTCATGTTCATGGTCTTAATGGCCCAATAAGCTTTATGCTCATGCTCGACAGGCAGGTGACATGATTTTCCATAAACTAGTTTGAATGGGGTGGTTCCTATCGAAGTTTTATAAGTTGTTCTATAAGCCCACAGAGCTTCATGAAGTTTCACAGACTAATCCTTCCTAGAGGTTGCAACTATTTTCTCTAATATTTGTTTGACCTCTCAATTAGAAACCTCAACTTGTCCACTTGTCTGGGGGTGATATGGTGTTACTATTCGATGTCGCACTCCATATTTGAGCAACAATTTCCCAATGATATTGGAGATGAAATGGGATCCACCACCACTAATGACAACTCTTGGCACACCAAATCTAGGAAAATTATATTCTTGAAAAGTCTGGTGACTACTCGTGCATCGTTGGTAGGTAAAGCTATTGTTTTGATCCACTTCGACACATAATCTACAGCAACGAGTATGTATTTGTTGCCAAAAGAGGATGGAAAAGGACCCATGAAATCTATACCCCAAAAATCAAAGAATTCTACTTCCAGAATACCCTTTAGTGGAATCTCATCGTATCTAGAGATGTTACCAGTGCATTGGCACCGGTCACAATTTATAACTGCAGCGTGGACGTCCTTCCAAAGGTTAGGCCAGAACAGGCCAGATTGCAAAATATTTGCGCAAGTATTTGAAATGCTTCCATACCCTCCATAAGGTGTAGATTGGGAGTGAGATATAATATTGTTTATTTCAAATTCAGGGACACATCGACAAAAAATTCCATCGGTGCCTCTTTTGAAGAGCAGGGCTTCGTCCTAATAGTAGTGTATAAGATCATGGAAGAATTTCTTCTTTTATTGGTAGGAAAAATCTGGTGGAAGTACCCTAGCTGCTAGGTAGTTGACAAAGTCGGCATACCATGGTAGTGTGGTTTTTGTGAAAATCGATTCCACAAGTTCATTCGTTTCTGCGTCATGATAAATTAAGGAGCATTCAATTTTTTCTCTTTCGCTTTCTAACTGGGCTAAAAATCGATCATAGGGAAAATCTTCATTGATGGCCACTTGTTCGAGTTCTCGATCTTCAATTCTAGAAAGATGATCCGCTACTACATTTTCGGTCCCTTTCTTATCTTTGATTTCTAAATTGAATTCTTGCAAAAGTAGGATCCATCTTAAAAGTGTTGCTTTAGTGTCCTTCTTATTCAACAGGTACCTAATTGCAGCGTGATCGGTATAGACAATTATTTTCGCTCCCACCAAGTAAGAACGAAATTGATCTAAAGAAAACATAACAACCAGGAGTTCCTTCTCTGTGGTGGCGTAGTTCATCTGTGCATTGTCTAAGGTTCTACTTGCATAATAAATTTCATGAATCTTTCTATCCTTTCTTTTTCCTAAGACAACACCAACGACATAATCACTAGCGTCGCATATTATTTTGAATGGTTTACCCTAGTTGGGCGGTTGCATAATAGGTGTAGTAACAAAAGCATTTTTCAGATGTTCGAATGCTTTGAAGCAGTCCTCGTCAAATACAAATTCAGCATCTTTCAGTAATAGGCCAGTTAGTGGTTTTGTTATTTTAGAGAAATCTTTAATGAATCACTGGTAGAAACCGGTATGTTCTAGAAAACTTCTAATTTCTCTAATGATTTTCGGAGGTTGAAGGTTTTCTATAACTTCAATTTTTACTTTATCAACTCCAATTCCTCGATTGGATACCACATGTCCAAGCACAATTCCTTCTCGGACTATGAAATGTCATTTTTCTCAATTCAGCATTAGATTAACTTTAATGCAACGTTCGAGTACCATTTCTAGGTTCGATAGATATCCTTCAAAACTTTCCCCAAAGATAGAGAAGTCTTCCATAAATACTTCCATTATGTTATCTATAAAATCAGCAAAGATCGACATCATACATCTCCGAAAGGTTGCAGGTGTGTTACATAGTCCGAATGACATTCGTTCATAGGCAAATGTACCATAAGGACAAGTAAAAGTAGTCTTTTCTTGGTCATCAGGATGAATAGGAATTTGGAAGAATCCTAAGTATCTGTCTAAATAGCAGAAGTGAGAATGTTTGGCCAGTTGCTCAAGCATTTGATCGATAAAGGGTAAAGGAAAATGATCCTTGCGAGTGGCCTTGTTTATTTTTCTATAGTCTATGCATATCCTCCAATTAGTTTGAGTTCGTTTTGCAATGGACTCTCCATTTTCGTTACTAACAACCGTAATGTCTCCCTTCTTTGGTACGACATGCACAGGGCTTACCTAGTTACTATCAGATATCGGGTATATGATTCCTGCTTCTAGTAGCTTTTGTAACTCTTTTTTTACTACATCACTTAAGATAAGATTTATTCTTCTCTGATGCTCTCTGGAGGTCTTACAATCTTCTAGCATAATGCGATGCATACATATGGAGGGACTTATTCCTTTTAGGTCCGAAATGTTATACCCAATGCTTTAGGATATTTTCTTAGAACATGTAGTAGCTTTTCAGTCTCTATTTGTCCCAAGTCAGTGTTAACTATCACTGGTTGTTTCAGTTCGGTGTCTAGGAACTCATACTTTAGATTTTTGGGTAGCGTCTTAAGTTCTATAAAAGGTTTTTTCGGGCAGGGCATTGGATCGGGTGTTAGTGCTAAACATTCCTTCAGTCTGTCATCTACGTATGACTCGCGCCAATTATCGTCTTTGAATATATAAGGGGCTGGAATCTTTAGTACTTCAGTATACTTAGATGGTTCCATCTTCATTTCTTTTACGCACTCGTGGATAATGTCTAGGAAGCAACATGAATCATCAATAGCTGGAGTTTTTAAGAATTGAGCCAAAATAAATTCGACTTTTTCTTCACCAACTTCAAAAGTTAGCTTTCCTTTCTTAACATCAATGATGGCTCCGGTTGTGGCTAAAAATGGTCTTCCTAAAATAATAGGGATGTTGGAATCTTCTTTTATATCCATTACCACAAAATCGGTTGGAATATAAAATTTTCCTATACGAACGGGCATGTTCTCTAGCATACCTATAAGAAATTTAATAGAATGGTCCGCTAGTTGTAGAGACATTTATGTTGGTCTTAACTCTCCTAAATCGAGCTTCTTACAGGTGGATAAGGGCATTAAACTAACATTGGCTCATAAGTCACATAGAGCGTTGTTTATGACAAACTTTCTGATTATGCAGGGTATGGAGAAACTACCTGGGTCTTTTAGCTTAGGAGGCATATTGTTTTGAATGATAGCGCTACACTCGACAGTGAGCATAATAGTCTTATTATCCTCGAGCTTTCTCTTGTTGGATAAAATCTCTTTAAGGAATTTGACATATGAAGGCATTTGAGTTATGGCTTCTATAAATGGTATGGTAATATTTAGTTATTTCAGAAGCTCTATGAATTTCTTAAATTTTCCTTCATTTTTAGACTTAGCAAGTCTTTGAGGATAAGGTATATGAGGTTTGTATGGTGGCGGAGGCACATAAGGTGTTTCTTTCTCTACGGCCTCTTCGCTTTTGTATTCCTTTTTTTTATTATTATTTGGCTCTATTACCTTTTCAGCTCCTTTACTGGGATTTTGATACATGGCAGGATTTTAGAGTCTTGGATCCATTGGTCCATCATGTTCTGTTCCGCTTTGTAGCGTGATAGCATTAGCATGTCCTTTCGGGTTTGGTTGTGGTTGACCAAGAAATGGTCTTGCAAGTGCTGCTATTGTTGCTTATTGTTGGGCTACTTGAGAGATTTTAGTTTCTAACATTTTGCTATGGGTAGCCATGGCGTCAAGCTTAGTTACCATCTGCTTTAACAATTCACTCGTATGCATATTTTGGTTAGTGAACTCTTTGTTTTGTTGAGTTTAGGCTGTGATGAAGTTCTCTAATAACAGCTCAACGTTTGACTTTCTTGGTGCTTAAGGAGCAGCGGATGCTCCTTTCTAATATCCTAGAGGAACGACATGGGCTTGTGTTGGAGCAAACAGAGCCTTACTGCTCTTGTAGGAAAAATTAGGGTGATTCCTCCAGCCAGGATTGAGGTGTTTGAGTACGGGTTTTCTTGGGCGTAATTCACTTGGTCGATAGGAATACCACCTAATAAATGACATTCAGCGTTACTATGCCAAGGGGTTTCGCACAATTCATAACTTGGTGTCACAGGGCCACGGTGGATGTTGGAGCTACGGTTAAACTTTTGATCTTTTGAGTAAGCGCATCCACTTTAGCACTAACACGGTCCAAACTGTTAACTTCGTACGTTCTGTTCTTGGTAGCAGGTTTTTCTGTCGGAGTTCTCTCACCTCCCCATTGGAAGTGATTTTCAGCCATATTTTCATTGAGTTTATTAGCGTCTTCATATGGTTTGTCCATCAGAGCGTCGCCAGCTGCAACATTTAGATTCAACTTTGTATTGTACAAAAGACCATTATAGAAAATATGAATTATCAATCATTGTTCAAGTCCATGATACGGACGGAGCCTCAACATGTCCTTGTATCTTTCCCAAGTATCGAAAAGAGATTCATTGTCTTTCTACCTAAATCTGTTGATTTGGGCTCTTAGCATAGCAGTTTTGCTTGGCAGAAAATATCGGGCTAAAAAGACTTTCTTCAACTCGTCCCACTTAGTGATGGAGTTAGATGGTAGACACTAGAGCCAAGCTCTAGCTCTGTCTCTTTAAAAAATTGAAAAAGATGTAGTCTTATGGCCTCGTTACTGACACCATTTACTTTTATAGTGTCGACGTATTGCACAAATATAGATAAATGAAGGTTTGGGTCATCTGTGGAACTTCCAGAAAATTGGTTTTGTTGAACGGCTTGCAATAGCGAAGGTTTCAGCTCAAAATCGTTTCTATTGATGGCAGGGGCAGCAATGATGTTATGCAGTTCATCTTGAGATGGGACATCGTAATCCTTACGAGGACATTTTGGTGGGTTCTCAGCCATGGGAATTCTTAAATCTGGGTAAGGAATTTCAAGTTCAGGAAGATTCTACTTAATTCGAAATTCGTTGATTCGGCGTCTTAAGTTAATAAAATGCTCGATATCGCCAATCAGTTGCTCAAGCTTTTCGCCTCAAGAGCGAGTGTTTGGCATATAATCGACGAAAAAAGGAAAAAAAAGAAGAAAAAAAATTGGTGCCTTAGTTTATACTGAGCAACAATGAAATCACAATATTGACTAAATCAGCCTCCCCGGCAACGGTGCCAAAAACTTGTACGGTTGGTTCTCGAGCACAACACTGATGTGTCCGTCGAAATAATACTGCAAGTATACAGTTGTTCGCATAGTTTTAAAAAGGTTGTTGAACCCACAGGGATGTAATAATCAATCTAATGCAATCTAATGTTGCATTGCAAAGATAAGACTAAAGATTTACGGATTTAAGACAGGAAGAAAGAATTACTAATTCTACAGGGTTTTAGAAATAACAATAAAAACGAGTTCGGAATATGGATTCGACATACTTAAAGGACTTGTAGAAATTGAGTGTTAATTATGACTGAACGCAATTCCATAGAAAGTATTAACTTAAATATTTTGCCTCACGCTCTCGCGCTATCGGTCCGAACTTAGTATATTTCTCACTCTCATGTCGAAATAATAAAACATGAAGATTGGAACCAAAGACCAAAACTAGCATACAATCAACAATCTCGCACCTAAAGTTTCTACGGAGTCCCATAGGTAACGACAGTTCTCATACAATCAACAATTTCAATCTTTCTTGCTGCATTTTCCTCTTCTTTCACTATGTTTCCGCTTCGCTCCTGATTCTGCAACAGATGAAGCTATCAATTGCAAAACATACAAAACAAAGTAAAATTCAAATAAAACGCGATAAAAACGGACAATTAATATGCACAATGAGCCTAAAAATATGATACGATTTCTCGTTATCAGTGCCAACCCGAATCAAGACTACCTCAAAACCCTCAATCAGAGGCGAAGCCCTAGCAGCTCAATTAGGGGAAAATCATCTCAGAATTACATCAAAACTCAACTTCCAAAGATTAAATCACTTCATAACTGGTTAATTAGGGGAAGCCATTACTATGTTCTGTATGGGGAAAAACTTGTTGCAGAGGGAAGATCCTCTCTGTACTTTCAAGTTAGACAAGCATATCTGGCCAAACGGTAGCAGTCATCAAGTTCAAAGCAAGAGCATAATTTTCCTGAGTTGATCACATCGCTACCCTCATTTTTAGGCTATCCTGACCATCAAGAACAAAGTTATGATTCTCTCGTAAATGAATCAGGACATGATCAAACTTGGGGCACCAAGAGCATCTTCGTTTACTTCATTCATGGCGTCTTCAAAAGATCTGAGTGTTGAGGAAATCAAAACCCTCCCACCACCCAAACTCCAATCCGCATTGGTAACTACCAAAAGTCCACCATGCTGGCACCTTCACTAAACATATCCAATCACTCGTCTACAGTCATACGCATCATATGCATGGCATTCAACATCATGTGCATCATATGCATGGCATTCAACATCATGTGCATCATATGCATACATGAATCAATCTCACACTTCCCCAACACTTTCATCTTCATGCGTTAGCATTTGAGTTGCATTCCATTCAATATGGAATATCATTACAAAATTAAGCATTCATACGTGCATAGTCAAGATTCAGGATCAATCTCAAGATTTAAAGGCGATCTTCAGCCCAACCAGGGGAATCTTTTTCAAGTCTAGGGACGTTCCTTACAGAGTTGTTTCAGCCTTTTATTGATGAAGCCGAGAGTCCAAGGCATTCTTCAGCCCAGCCAAGGGCATCTTCTTCAAGTCTGTGGGTGTTCCTTACAGAGTCGTTTCAACATTTTGTTGACGAAGCCGAGAGTCCAATACGATCTTCAGCCTTAACAAAGACATCTCCTTCAAATCTGTGGGCGTTCCTTATGAAGTTGTTTCAACCTTGTGTTAATCAAACTAAGACTCTAAGATGATCTTCAGCCTAGGCAAGGGCATCTTCTTCAAGTCCTTAGGCGTTCCTCGTGGAGTTATTTCAACCTTTTATTTTTGAAGTTGTGATCTCCAAGCGAGTTTATGGGCATTCCCCATTGAGTTGTTCTCCTCAACCTTTTTTTGATTAAGTTGTCATCCTCAACTCAATCAGTAGCATTTCTCCGAGTCGGTGGGTGTTCCCCATTGAGTTAGTTCTTTTCAACCTTTTGTTGATGGAGTTGCTATCCTCAGACCAGTCGGTGGTTTTTTTCCAAGCAAATATTTTTACCTTCCTCTTGGGTGTTCTCTAGTGAGTTGGTTTATTTCAACCTTTTGTTGATAAGGATGGTGTTCTTTAGTGATTTCTTTGCTTCAACCTTTTGTTGATGTCTCCAATAAGCCTCATTTATCATATCTCCAGCAAACTTGGCCTTTTGTCAATTTCCTTTCTATTATCCTTTTGGTGATAACCAAACCCCTACAATTCAACCTAACCTTCATCCTTTTGGTGTTGGATATTCTCAAAATTGGGAAGTTTCTATTATCCTTTTGGTGGTAGTAACTTGTGTCATTTGATCTTGCCATCATCCTTTTGGTGTCGTTGATCCATGAATCTTTGGTTTGTGTATTGTCCTTTTGGTGAAGGACAACCTCTAATACCGTTTTGGAATTACTATTATCCTTTTGGTAATAGAAAGTCTTGTTGACCTGTCATCCTTTTGGTGAAGGGTCATCGGTTGTGTGTGTGTGTGTGTACTATCATCCTTTTGGTGATAGATCTGTCAATCTTTTGGTGTCAGAATCCAAAAGTATGTGTGTTTACTATACTCCTTTTGGTGATAGGTTTGTCATCTTTTTGGTGTGGAGTCGTCTGTGTTCTCTATCATTCTTTTGGTGATAGATCTGCCATCCTTTTGGTGTCAGAATCGTCAGTATTCTCTATCATCCTTTTGGTGATAGATCTGTCATCCTTTTGGTGTTGGAGTCTTGTGTTTCTCTATCATTCTTTTGGTGATAGATCCGCCATCCTTTTGGTGTCGGATTCGTGTTGTTTTCTATCATCTTTTTGGTGATAGATCCATCATCCTTTTGGTGTCAGAGTCGTGTGTTTTTCTATCATCCTTTTGGTGATAGTTTCGTCATCTGTTTGGTGTTGAAGTGGTGCCTTCTCTATCATCCTTTTAGTGATAGATCTGTCATCCTTTTGGTGCCGGTAATCCTTGGATCTTTGGTTTGTGAATCATCCTTTTGGTGAACGGCAACGTCAGAATCCTATGTGTTTGCTTACTATTATCCTTTTGGTAATAGCGAGTTTTGACCTCATTTTCATCCTTTTGGTGAAGGGTCTCAGTGTGTGTACTTACTATTATCCTTTTGTTAATAGCATGTTTGGACCTCACTTTCATCCTTTTGGTGAAGGGTCTTTGTGTTGCTTGTGTGTATTATCATCCTTTTAGTGATAGGTCCGTCATCCTTTTGGTGTCGGAGTTGTGCGTTTACTATCATCCTTTTGGTGATAGATTTGTCATCCTTTTGGTGTCAGAAATCCTGAGTTCACTATCATCCTTTTAGTGATAGATCCGGCATTCTTTTGGTGTCAGAGTCGTGTGTCCTATATCATCCTTTTGGTGTCGGAGTCGTGTGTCTCCTATCATCCTTTTGATGATAGATCTGTCATCCTTTTATTGTCGAGAATCTGTGTGTGCTTACTGCTATCCTTTTGGTAATAGTGTGTCGAGTCATGTGAGTGAATACAATTACCCTTTTGGTAATAGCAAGTTTTGACCTTGTTTTCATCCTTTTGGTGAAGTGTCTCGGTGTGTGTACTTACTTTTATCCTTTTGGTAATAGTGTGTTTTGACCTCGCTTTCATCCTTTTGGTGAAGGGACATCATTGTGTGCTTACGGTTATCCTTTTGGTAATAGCAAGTCGAGTCGTGTAATTTCACTATCATCCTTTTGGTGATAGGTATGTCATCCTTTTGGTGTCAGAACTTCCTGTTATCATCCTTTTAGTGATAATGACCTTTGCAAGTTATTCAGTGTCCACCCGAGAGTCGACATTGATCTGCTATTTAACACCCCAAGCATTTTTCTTTCTTGTATGACAAATTAGGAGTCTTTTTCATATCTAATTGACTTCTACCTCAAAAGAATGAATGTCATAGCAGTTCATCTTATTAGGTTTAAGCCAATTAGATAGGGGCATCTATCATACCCCAAATTTGTCCTACTTGTATACTACTTTCACCTGTACTTCCATCCACTAACCATTATTCAGAAAATCAAAGATATATTGTTCTTACTGACTAAACTCAAGTTTGTTGCAAGGGTATCAAGGTCAGGATATGCATTATTTGAATGGTGAGTGCCTGGAATTTCAGTTAGGGTTTCTGTCTGAACTCAGGTTGTCTGTGGATCAAGTTATCAGACTGTGTTGAATTTAGATGTTTCATGTTTATGGATCATTAAAGATCAATTCCTTTTCAATCAGGATTCTTTATGAACAATTGTGATACAATTCATGTCTTAATTCATAATACCTCTTATTTCTGTTTGACGATGGCACAGATCTAGAAGGGGGGTTAAATAGATCCCTTATTTAAAAAATGAGTCGACGCTACCAATAAAATGGTTTTAAAAAATTGTTTAATTTGCGGAAGTGGTCGTGGAAAAATTACCGTCTATAACGAACGATTACTAGAAAACCGGATATGTGTTTTAGCCGATGGAATTGGATAGCGAGTAATGAGAATCACTACACCAGTCACACTCTCAATTTGATTTAGCTCATAGTGTGGTATGACTAGTTCCAATGCCTTAAAATATTACCACAATAAATGGATAGCACACAAGGATTTTCGTTCAGGCAATTTATCAAACACTTGGAGTGCAGAGCACTACAAGTGAGTTCAGCTTTGAGTAATTTGCTCTAATTTCCTTGTACAATCAACGATTGTACTAGAGTCAAAAAGAGTCCAACACTTACTCAAAACAATCCTAAATTTGATATAATTGCTTGTACTAAAACCACACAAATATTAAACAAATGCAAAAGCGTAAGGTAAAAGGCATAAGGATTTGTTGAGGCAGTTCCCCCGCCGTCCTCGCTTCGAGGTACGTCTGCCCTCAATTCTAACAATAGAATTGAGCTCTTATAATATAAATTTAACCTGTTGTAGAATCGTATATACAAGAATGAAATAACAATCAAACAAACAAACTCCTTTGTTGTTGTAAAAGCTATCTCCTCTTGTCCCTTGATTTGAGTCGAATCAAGTCCTTCGACAGCTTGTGTATGAACCTCTGATTACAGCTCTATGTTTGAACAACCTTCCGTCTTCAAACCCCAGTCCGGCTGATCTCAAACACTCGTGTGTCTAACCCGAACTTCTCCTTCACAATTTTCCGATTACCGCTACTAGATCGACGGAACCCACCGCTCCTTGATCACCTTCACTCGGCCGAATATATATTGAGAAGACTCGTCCAAAAAACCCCAAATACAGAGAATCTTGGAGGATAAAACCCTAGAGGTTTAATTCAAGAAAAACCTGCCAATTCCTCACCCCGAACCTGATTATCCAATCACGGCGTCGAGTGTTATCACCTTAGACAATCCATAATGCACAACAAAGATTATTGTGTGTGATTGTTGTGATATGAAATGTAGAAGATGAAGATGATGAGAACTTGAATTGACACCTCTTTCACTTTTCTTGTTTTTGTAATTGATTCAATTGATATGAAATGAATAGAGAAACTGAATATTTATACCAGATAAAACTGTTATAACTGATAAAACTAGTTTTGAAAAATAATAGACAACACAAAAATTATTCATCAAACAGTGAGTTGTCGACCCATGCAGAGTGCAGGGTCGACCTGAGCTAACCCGAGGCAACATATTGTGCAAAACAAGTAGCTATGCATCGACCGAAATAAGGCTATGCGTCGACGCAAAGCCTAAATATTTTGACAAATACAAATGACAACAATATGCGTCGACCGGTAGGTCGACCATACCATACTCGAGAAAAATGCATTTTCAGGACACTTGCCATGAGTCGACCGGAGCAGAGTTTAGGTCGACTCAAAGACCTGAAACATCAAAAAATGCTTAAAATCATATTTTTGATTCTTTTAGATGAAAGCTATGATAGACCAATTGAGTTTGACACGTATGACGCATATTTTGACAGCTCTAAATGCAGTACTCGAGATTTTTAGTGCAAGCAAACAAACATGAGAAGTAAGGTATGCTCATGCATCATGGTGATAATGCCAAATGACTATTCTTCCATACGGCTCGGTTTTGACATCATCGAAACACACATATCAAGTATCTGAGGCTTTGCCCTCACATACTCCCCCTTTTTGATGATGGCAAAACACGTATAACATGTTTGTATGATATCCGATATTATCCACCCCCTTGCTTTATGCCTTCATTCTCACTTACTCATTTGTGTTAAGTGCGACATCTTCATGTTTGATCTTTATGGTTCTACTAAACAGCTACTGAACAACTTGACACTTTATCCCACTTTGACAACATCAAAAAGAAGGAAATTTCTATTAAGAAATGATTAACCAATAATAGAAGCTCATATCAAAACATGCACAACAATATAAACATTAACAATCATCCACACATGACAAAGTTAATGATTAAGAAATAAAAAGATGATTAGCACCATACATAGACAAAAATAGTAAGTGTTACTAGAAATACAATGAATACATTAGAAATTAACTCAAGTAAGTAAGTTCATGAAGCAAGACATTAATCATATTAAAAATGTTTAATACAAGGCAAAATTCACAGCAACATAAAAGGATGAAATGCAATGATGCAGAATGTATAGCCTTCAATGTCTCCTCCCCCTGAAATGTTGGCCTCTCCCATGATATGGATACGGCGGAAGCATTTGAGCCTCTGCCATGTCAGTAAACTCCGAAACAACACAGTTCAAGGTGTTAAGGCTATTTGTAATGACTTGGTGCTGACTTTCAGATGATTCAACCAGAGCATCGAACCTTTGGTTGATATTAGAGGAGAATGTGTTGAAGTTTTCAGCCTGCGTCTCAAATTGAGTCTGAAGTTGTGAGAGACGTTCATCCTGATCAGTCATGAAAGCATGTTATTCTAATTGCATATTCCTCATCATCTCGAGGAGTTTGGCAGAATGCTGTTGCGGGGGATTCGTGAAGTGTGTTTGCTCTTCATAGCCCCACTGTAGAGGCTCCTCATAGCCCCAATGTGAAGACTTCTCATGACCCCACTGTGGAGTTTCCAGATACTCCAAATATTATGGAGGCTGATAATTGTCACGTAACGACGTCCAACCGGTATTTTTCCATTCGCCCCAACCTTGACTATTTCCATGGTCTGAAGTAGGGGATTGGTTAGCCCAACTCACATTTATGTGATCGACAACTTCCCTTGGTTGTCCATCACCTTGGTCATTTTGTTCTTCTTCGTCCTCTTCATCTTCCTCATCACTCCCATCAGAGTCTTCCAACCGAGAGGCAATTGCTTTGACAATAAATCGATAATGATGTTCTTCTGGCAACCATAAATAACCCATCATAGTAAGAGTCTTCTGACAAAACTCTTGATCCAGAGTGAGAGATCTATATGGGATCCCCAGAAGTGTAACTTGAGCATTGTTCAAAATCTCCTGAATGAATGAAACCTAGGAGAGAGCGGTACCTCGACCTGAATCTCGGAGAGCATACATCCTACTAGAAATATAATAAGGCCATATTACTTTGATATTTTTCTTCAAGATATAGATCAAATGAACTTTGGCCTGATCAACTCGAGAAAATCCTCCTTTCTTAGGCCGCAGAATGCGTGCCACAATCCATTGCAAAAGTCTATCCATAGGTTTTAGTTTACCTGTAGTGACGGTTTTTGGAAATATCTGACTAGCCACAATATCATCCGCATACAGCTTCTTCATGTAGCACCCCAAAATTTGCCTTTTCGTTTTGGCAGCGTCTGGATTTTGTTTCTTTGCATTTTCGCATTTCTGCATTTGCATAGCATTCGTCCTTGAGACAGGGGATCAAGGTTTTCCCGTGGCTCAGTTTTCATCTCAGTGCATGAACCTGAACAACAAGCATCAAAAGCTCTAGCATTTATTTTGCCCAGCGGTCGAGCGGTCGGTTTTATTTTATTTTGCAGGGTACTTTCAGCTTAGAAAGCAGCATTCAAGCTATCGCAAGCATTTTCATGGTTATGATATTCAAAAGCAAGTTTCAGAAGTTGAACAGAGCTCAAAATAGTTGGAAACGGACAAAAGGGCAGATTTCCCTCCAAAAGGCGCCAAAATTCAAATTTTGAAGGTGTTAACCGATGAACCAATATGGTCAATCGATTAACCAAGTCAAAATCAGGTCAAATCTGAAGTTTTGAAGGTGGTAACCGATTAACCTATATGTTTAATCGATTAACCAGTGCAGATTTTGCCTCTGCACGTGATTTTTCAATGCAAGCCATTTTGAGGTCCAATTTTGGTCATATGCAAATCTGATTTTCACTTTGGGAAGGATTTAGAACATATTTGAATTATGGTTAATTTCATTTTCCCTCCAAATGCCCATTCCTCATTCCAAACCAAATTTTACAAACCATATTCCAAATCTCTCATTTGGATCCAAGCCTAAGTGATATTTAAGTGATCCACTCCAAACCAAAGCAATCTAATCTCTCATAATTCACTCTCATTTTCAAATTTCATCTCAATTCTCTCAAATTCTCTCTCAATTTTCCAACTCCAAAACCCTCACTAAAGCTCTTCTCATTGAAATCATTGATTCTTCATTGGAATCCTTGATTTCTAAGAGCTAAACCTTCATCCATTCCCTCCATTGAATCAATTTCTTCATCCAATTTTCGTGCAAAATTGGATCTGAACTTGGAAGTGATTTTAGAAATGATTATTTGGCTTAATTTGTCTTGATCTTGGTGAATCCTCACTCCTACAACAAGAACATACTTGGATCTCGAAGAATCTACGGTTTTCTTGCTTCGATCCGCTTATTTCCAGCGAATCAACACTAACCGGAGCAAATCTCCGCTTCGCAGGTTGGAAATTCTTGATCCGAATCTGTTTTTAGCTTATTTGCATAATCATGTGGATTTTCATATTTGATTGAGTTTTGATGAATTTGATCTGTTTGATCCGTTTGATCCATTATCTTGTTGTGTTAATCTGTTCATATGTTGTTTGAATCATGTTTTGCTGGTTTAATTTTGTGATTAAGTGATTATGCGATCATCCGGTTGATCGGATAAGTGCTTATTTGCTGAACATACTACTCTGTTGATGTTTTTCTGCTGTTGGCATAATGTTAATCGGTTAACACATTTGGTTAACCGATTAACCATTTCAGATATTCAAAATTTTCAAAGTTTTCAAGGTGTTAATCGGTTAAATCCTGGTGTTAATCGATTAACATGTACAAATTTCCAGATTTTCAAACATTTTTAAGTGGTTAATCGGTTAACCTCTGGCGTTAACCGATTAACATTGTGCCAGCAGGTCTGTTTTGCTGTTTTTCTTGTTTGTTTGACTACCGTTTCACATCGGATCATCTTAGATCAATATGATGCATCAGGGATGGATGATTTTGGACATTTTGTCGCTGTTTTGATTGTTTAATCTGGACTTCGTCGACACGCATTTTGTTTTTTGCTTGGATACACATGTTTGTATGTGTCGTTCGAAGTGATGATGTGCTTGAATGTTCATGGTTTGCTTGCTCTTAGTGCATGTTCTTGCCTTTCATACGCATGCTTGAGGTCGAGATACGCTTGTGGCAGCTGCTGCCCCACACTATTTTCCTCCCTCACTTCATTCTACTTATGCATTACGTGTTTGCATACTTGCATTTCCGTTTTCTCTTCTCTTCTTTTTCTTTTCCATGTTCCCCATAGAATCTCTAATCTCTTTTGAGGTTATGATAGACATTAGGAATCAAACCATGCATGCTAACATTAGGGTAGATGTTTCCCCTTTCAATCCTAACTTTAGGTCCACTTTGCATGACAACGTTAGGGCCGAGTTTCCCTTAGACCTTTTGTGCATCTCTCCTCTTCTCATCTTCAAACAATTTCAAAACACTTAATAAAGGCTAATGAATGTTGTATGCTACGATCCTTAAGCTACTTGGGAAATGGTGATTGGGGGGCTTCCTCTCAATGGCCTAGAGTGTTTAGTGCACACCCTTTGGGTGATATGCGACGCATTCACTCCTAGGTCATAGTCTTTAGTGCAACATGAGTTACAAATTAAACTTAAAACACTTCTTCTCTAAAAGACACAAAAACAACTTCAAACTTCTTTTTGTCCTTTGGGACCCTTAATAATGGAAAATATTTTCATAAAGGAGAGTTTCGTTAACTCTTGGTTCTATCGCAAACAGGCATCGTCCCTAACTGCTAGAACGAAGGTTTAACCCTACTCGGGTAAAACATTTTGAACCAACCGGTGTTCTTGTTAGCCCGAATTATGTTTGCTCTGATTTCTCATACCAGATGAGAATACGTAGGCACGAGACGGTGATGTCTCGGCGAGCAACCTTCCCCCACCTTCACCCATAGTTAGCCGAACTACGTTGACTCTGACTTTCCCATTGCACGAGGGAATACGTAGGCACAAAGCGGTGATGCTCTGCCGAGTCTCTTTTCTTTCTTTTTGTCCTATGAGCCTGTAGCGTAGATAGATTAAACACACCCTTTAGTTAGACAACAAAGCGTGAATCCCGTCGAGTACGACAGACGTGAGGGGTGCTCATACCTTCCCCTTGCGTAACCGACTCCCAAATCCAGGACTTAGTTGCGATGACCTTGTCTTTTCCATTTTCGTTAGGTTTTTCCGATCGTTTCCTTTCCCTCTCTTTGGGATAAATAATGAAAGGTGGTGACTCTTCTGTTTTCCGCCGGGTGTTTTTCGCAGTTGCGACACTTCAGCATTGAGTTCAAAGCTTCTTTGAACTCGTAGCCATCAACTGTGTGGGTGTCAGTGACCTTAACGAGAGGCCCATTGGAAACGGGAGGTGCATCAGACGATTTCAACCAAACAACATTATTTACACACACCTTTGTATTTCCAACTTTAGTGTGAAACTCAGAACCCGGAAACTTACCATGAAGACACGTATAGCTAGATGAACACACACATATACTTGTATCATCTTCAATTTGTTAGATATCTGATAATCAAAGTACATATAGACATAGATATATAAAAGATGTGTAAGAAATTTCACTAAACACGATCCAAAATATCGAGAATACCTAGTTCCCGTTGGACATGAAAGAAAGGCTCAGTAGCAAGAGGTTTTGTGAAAATATCAGCTAGTTTATTTTTAGTATCAACGTGTTCAAAAACAACATCGCCTTTCTCCACATGATCCATAAGGAAGTGGTGTCGTATTTCGATATGCTTAGTGCGTGAATGCAGCACGGGATTCTTGGTAAGATTGATGGCACTCGTATTGTCACTAAATATTAGAATATGCTCAAGTTTGAGATTAAAATCTAGCAATTGTTGCTTAAGCCATAAGACTTGAGCCCAACAACTACCGGCGGTAACGTATTCCGCTTTGGCGGTTGACAAAGCAACAGAAACCTTCTTCTTGCTATGCCAACTAACCAAAGAGTTTGAAAATAAGTGACAAGTACCACTGATACTTTTCCTATCCGATTTGCACCTTGTAAAATCAGAATCGGAGAATCCAACCAAGGAACAATCGTTTCCTTTGGAATACCATAGCCCATACTTTGGAGTACCCGAAAGGTATCGAAGTATGCGCTTAACTGCTTTTAGATGGGATTCCTTAGGAGAAGATTGATATCTAGCACACATGCAAACACTAAACATAATATCGGGTCTAGAGGCGGTAAGATAAAGAAGAGAGCCAACCATACCTCGATATCTTTTTACCTCTACATCCTTACCACTTTCATCTCTATTTAGATTTGCACAGATCAGCATTGGTGTGTCAATGGCTTTGGAGTTTTCCATGTCAAACCTCTTGAGAAGCTCAAGACAATATTTCGTTTGACTTACAAAAGTTTCTTCCTCAAGCTGCTTGATTTGTAACCCGGGAAAATATGTGAGCTCCTTCATCATACTCATCTCGAATTCACCCTGCATTAGGTTAGAAAACTCTCTTACGAGATTCATGTTAGTTGATCCGAATATGATGTCATCAACATAAATTTGCACCAAAATTAAGTGTTTTCCTTGACGCTTAATGAAGAGGGTTGTGTCGGCCTTGCCTCTTGAATACCCTTGATCAAGTAGAAACTTGCTTAGGCGCTCATACCTTGCGCTAGGGGCTTGCTTGAGTCCATACAAGGCACATTTTAACTTGTGTACGTGATCAGGATATTCATGAGACTCAAAACCCGGAGGTTGGGCAACATAAACTTCTTCATTTATATAGCCGTTAAAGAATGCACTTTTTACATCCATTTGAAATATCTTAAAATTTTCCGCACAAACGAAGGCAAGTAAACGACATATAGCCTCGAGTCGGGCAACCGACACATAAGTCTCCTCATAGTCGATGCCTTCCTCTTAGTTATATCCTTGCGCGACTAAACGCGCCTTGTTGCGAGTTATTACCCCGTTTTTGTCCATTTTGTTCCTAAACACCCATCGGGTGCCAATTACTCGATGACCTCGCGGAGGAGGGACAAGGTCCCAAACCTCATTTCTCTTGAACTAGTTAAGTTCCTCTTGCATAGATAAGAACCAATGTTCATCGAGTAAGGCTTCTTTTGGGTTCTTCGGTTCTATCTGAGAAACGAAAGTGAAATGATAACAAAAATTACTTATCTTAGACTGAGTCGTAACCCCCTTTGATATATCACCGAGGATATTGTCAATGGGATGGTCTTTAGAAGACTTCCAAGCTGGAGGAAGATCATCTTTTGCAGACAGATGAACTACCTCAGTTTCTTCATGACAGTCATCTTTTTCCTCCTCAATTTTGGCTAGGTCGGGTTGATCAATTCCCGACTCGGCACTTTTGAGTATGTCATCCGAAGATATACCTGCACCATGAACAACACTACCTTTTCTGACATCTCTTGGATAAGATTCATCAAATGTTACGTGTACAGATTCTTCAACAGTAAGTAATCTCTTATTGTAAATTCTATATGCTTTACTTGAATGAGAGTATCCGAGGAAGATACCTTCTTCAGCCTTGGAGTCAAATTTACCTAAGCTTTCCTTTCCATTATTCAACACGAAACACTTACAACCGAAGACATGTAGGTGAGAAACATTTGGCTAGCGCCCTTTTAAAAGTTCATATGGTGTTTTGTTTAGAATTGGGCGAATAAGCATCCTATTCAATACATAACATGCCGTACTTATGGTGTCAGCCCAAAAATACTTAGGTAATGCACTTTCATTGATCATGGTTCTCCCTGACTCTTCCAAAATACGATTTTTGCGCTCCACAACCCCGTTTTGTTGAGGGGTACATGGAACAGAGAAGTTATGATCAATACCGTGTTTACCACAATATTCCTCAAACAAATGGTTTTCAAACTCACCTTCATGATCACTCCTAATTGATATTATTTTTGTGTTTAATTTATTTTAGGAAAGCTTAGCAAATTTTTCAAATGAGGCGAATGTACCGCTCTTGCTAGCCAAGAAGATAATCCAACAGAATCTAGAAAAATCATCAACTATTACAAAACCGTAATAGTTACCACCTAGACTTTTAATTCTAGATGGCCCAAATAAATCCATATGGAGAAGCTCAAGAGGTCTCGTAGTTTAAACGATGTTTTTAGATTTAAAATAGATCCTCGTTTGCTTTCCCATTTGGCAAGCATCACATAGGTGATCCTTGGTAAATTTAATTTTGGGCAGACCTATGACTAGATCTTTTGAAACTACCTTGTTTAGCAAATCAAAGTTGACATGTGCTAAATGTCTATGCCATAACCATGAGTCCTCACTCATTGTCATAAGACATTTATCACTTGTGAAAGATACTTCATCCAAATCCAGCATATAGACATTGTTTACTCTTAGACCATTAAACATATCCTTCATTTTATCATTATGCGCAATTTGTCAACAATCTTTTGAAAATGATACATTGTATCCTTTGTCACATAATTGGCTAATGCTAATGAGATTATGTTTAAGGCCCTCAACAAGCAATACATCAAAGATAGTAGTGAGATTATGTTTAAGGCCCTTTTCCATGTATTGCACCACAGTTGTTGTTTCCATAGGTTACATATCCCTTCTTCTTTTCCACGAAGTCGATGAAGAGAGATATGTCTCCTGTCATGTGTCTTGAGCAGCCACTATCGAGAACCCATCTTCTCTCAGTGATCCCAAGACGTTGTACCTATGAAAAACAATTAACAAGAGTAGGTATCCAATGGCTTATTGGGTCCTAAGTTGTGAGTGACAAAATGGTCGCATTTAGGAAACCATTGATAAATGCCTTTAGGAACCAAAAATCTCCTAAAACAGCGTTTAGCAATGGTGTGGCCTTTTTTGCAACAATACGAGCAAGAAAAGTTAACTTTTGAATTACTTTTGCTATCATGATCTCTTACAACATATGTGTATTTTTGATATGGGTTAACCATACTCTTTCTAAAATTAGCTTTATCAATGACAAAAGTAATTTTGGACTCTAGAGCCTTGTTAAGTTTGGCATTTAGTTTTCTAACTTCATTTTGCCAAATGTAACAAGTATCACACCCAAATTTAACAACTCTTTTTCTTAGATCCTCACAACCTACTTTTGTACTTTCCACTATGGAAGCTTTTAGTGCCTCAAGTTTCTTTTCAGACTCACGAATCTTTTGCTCAAGGTGAGCAAAGATTTGGTTATTTGAGGCAAGCCTTTTAAAGGCTTCGTTTGCTTCACAATGCAAAGTATTAAAAGCAGTTTGTAATTCAAAATGAGACATTTTAGAGGAATTTTCATACTTGGCATGTTGTACTTGTTTCTTTTTTTTTTCTTTTGATGGGCGGAAAGACAAAGATTTACAGATTCTTCTTCATCACTTGAGCTTTCATCCTCGGAGGAATCGCTACCGCTTTCCCAAGCTATATACTCTCTCCTTGGCTTAGATTTCTTCTTATGTGATCTACTTGTTTCCTTTTCTTTGCCCTTTTTATTCAAGGGACAATCCGGTTTATAGTGTCCGGTATTTCTGCAAGTATAACATGACCCTCTTGTCTTGTTTCCTTTAGTGTCGTCATTTCTAGAGTACCTTGATTGTTTCCGGAAGTTGACAAGATTTTTCTCAGAGTGTTGGAAAGCCCAAATCATAAGCCCAATTACCTTGTTAAAGTCCATTACAACAATCCACAAGCCCATTTATACAAAATATTTCTACTAATTATGATGTATTTACAAAGAAAATAGGATAAAAAATGCACGGCTATGATCTTTCTTTCTTTCCCATTCTAAATTCCAACTACAACAAACGACAACGCAGTGTAAAGCACGCAAGAAAAAATGTTCTTCCACACAACACACTCACCACACCTGAATGTAGGTGTGTGCAGAACCCAACCCAACCCGAATATCCGTCCCAACCCAATATCAGGTGGGACGTGTTTGGGTTGATCCTCAGGTTACCCAATCCGTCCTAATATTATGAATACATATGTGATACTATTTATTTATTTAATTCATTGGTATATTTAGATTATTTCAATTTTCCAAAGACTTTTCCACTTTCCACCTCATAATTTAATATATGCACTAAGTAAATACTAAGTACACATCTTTCCACTTCCCAACTTTCACACTTTTCTAGTTCTCTTACATCATGTTTTTTATTTTACATCTTCTTACTATGTTTTAGGGAAAATAAAAAGGTGATGAGATATATAGAATTACATCATGTTTTTATTTTTAAAAATTGACTTTAGATGTATTCATTGTTTTTCATTCATGCTAATAATTTTATTCATATTTCTTATTTAAATGAATTTTTTAAAATACTATAATAAATTTCTTAAGTCACTAAATTTTTTTTCTCCATATATTTCGGATCAACCCGATATTGTATTATATTAACCTGGTCTAAACTAACTTATATATTATCGGATTTTGTATGGGTTTAGGCACGGGTTAGGGTTATTAAAATAGCCCGATCAAAATTTAGGACAGGGTTAGGGTTAGTCATAACCTGTCCCTTGCTCACCCCTACCTGAATGCATAACACTGTAACCAATTTTCAGCAGCAAATCGGACCTCACACGTGAGCCAAACAATTAAACCAAGTCTGACCTACAACATAATACGCACCATAACCTTTCCACAGTACCACAATCGTAATTCATGTGAAGATAACACAACACACAACCATTTGTAAAATAATCCATAACCGTTACACAATAATCTGAGCCTGGAACCCACACAAAAACTTCCCCAAACCTACACACCTGATACACACAACACACAACAACAACAACAAGCAACTCAATTTCTTCCTCCATTCTATATAAGGTTTCATCTTCTGCCCTTGAGAGGGATGGTGTTTTATTCGAACGAAAGCAAAAACAACATCTCTCATAATATTCCTCAATACCTTCTCCAAACTCTTTTCATCAAGCCGTCTTTTTCTTCAACTTGAATCAACCAAACCTTCATCAATCCTCCACAATATCATCAATGATTCAACCCATTACAACAACACACTACAAAACCTATAAACCAACAACACCAACCATAAAGAATATTGAGAAGAAGAGTGAATCGATCTAAAATGAAGCAAACCTTACCAAACCAAAAACGAAACCCAAATAGTTACGAGCCTGAAGTTTAAATCGAAGAAGCGAGAGATCAAAGATCAGCGTGAAAGTTAAAAATAAGGTTGAATTCAATGATCTCCTTCAAACCGATTTTCTATTTCCCTTGATTTTTTTCTACAAGCGATGATAATGATGATTTTGCACTGTTGTTGTTTTTTATTTGGGTCCATGTTTTTTATTTTAAATGAAACTATGATGGTGATATTTTTGACAATGTTCTTTTTATTTTGTAAAACATGTTGGTGCTTTTTTTTATTCGTATCGTGTTTGGGCTTGAAGCCCGTCTTGATTTCTCACTCCCTTTTTTTGAAAAAGCCTAGTCTTTTTTTGTAGGATGATGGGCTTCAGCCCATGTGACTCCCATACTAGCACACCCTATACCAATTCAACCACCCCCCTCTCTTACTGATAATCTTTTTTTTTTTCTCTTGTTCATTATTTCATTCTTTTTTTTTCTAAAAAAAAAATATTAATGTTTTGGTTATCATGTGGTGTAGTTTTTCTCTCTTGTTCTATTTTTACTTATTTGAGTTATCATTTCCATTTTCATTTTCATTTTGGATTATTATTTCGACTTTATTTTGATTTTATTTTGGTCGATGAAGTCTTTTAAATCACGAATTTTGGTTTATTGAGGTTGTTTAACCTTCATGATTCCAAATCTATAGAAAATGATCATTGGGATAATTTTCTATACTTTGGGATCATGATAGGTTACCTTCGATTAATCGACACAAGTTTGTGATTAAGACGAGACCATCCGCTTTTCTTTTCGTGTGGCACGATTTCTTTAGAGAATGATTCATAATATCATTTCTCTATCGTGTTTTAGCATAAATATCGTTGATTCGTGATCTCCTATAACATGATATTCGTCGTAGATCGTGCTACGATGGTTTAGTGTTATAGTTGACCTGATTTATCTGATACAATAACAATTAACGACTAACCACTAACTTTATTTTCCATCAATATACTCTTGTTTTATTTTTCTGTCAAATATGTCTTGTTTATATTATATTATTGTTCATATTGTTATCATATTATTCATATCATATTCATCTTGTCATCTTATTCATACCTTATTCATAATAATTCAAAACACTTAATAAAACTATCGGAACCCTAAAAAGCTTTCAATTGGTGGACTGTTGGTTACTTTTTCGAGCAACGAAACTTGGACTTTGTACAGAAACCATAACAAAGGATATTTTTGTCTAAAATTTTGCTTGTAACTTTGTTTAGGACACCTTGCACACACACGGGTTCCTCTTGGGCTACCTTACATTGACCCTATTTATTTCTTGCAATCCCGTGTACTTTACATGTAGCCTGCTCCAATTTCGATGTACGCACTTTACTCACTTTTTGATTATGGTTTTGTTTACTAGGAGCACCCCTAGGGACTAGCATAAACTAAACCATTTTCAAACTAATTCTCGATTCATCGTCGATCCCATTTTCAAAACACCCTTGTAAGTCGATTGCTCTTTAGCATTCGCCATCAACCTAATGCACACACTAGCAACTTTCGTTGTGGTTTCTTTACTAGGAGCACCCCTAGGGACTAGGGTTGATTCATACCTCTTTTTGCAAAACGTTGATTCAACGTCAAGTGACATTTTTGAACAAACTTTTAAGTCGAGTGCCTTTTTCCTTGCAATTAATGTCTTTGCAAACAAACTCTTGATCCAACATTAAGTGGACTTTCTCAATCAAACTTGAAAACTCATAATAACTATTTAAACTCTTTCCAAGGTGAAAGTGAGGGGGATGGAATCTTTGATCCTTTTCTTCAATTGTTTGGGTGCGAGTTCTCTTACTCGTGTGTGAGCAATTAACACCTCTAAAAACTTCTAACTCGACAACATACAAACCATTTTTTCTAAGCTCGTCATCCATTTAATTTACTCTAACTCTATCAAAACTCTTTCTCAATTAAGGTTGAAAAAGAGAGAGAGTTGAGTCTTTGATTCACTCTCTCGATTACTTGGGCCAGATGAGCCTTTCTTAAGCTTCAAGTAATTGTCATCCAAGCAAGACATCCTTTCCTTTCTTTCGTATTTGTATCCACAAACTACAAATGACCTGATTTTTCATTCTCGTCTGAATGAAGATACATAGGCCCAAGATTGTGATGATCTTGGTGAACTACCTTTTTCTTTTTTTGTCATTTCGCGAGCTACCTTTTTCTTTTTCCATCATTTCCCGTCAACCTTTTCTTTCCCTTTCCAAACTCATTCTTCCCGTAGTTCGAACTACGAGCGCTCTGATTCCCATTATCATCCAAATGAGCATATGTAGGCACAAGGGTCACAATCCTTAGTGAGCACCCTATCCTAAAACCACATGTTTTCCTTTAGCATCGAAACCTTTTATCGTGCCTTTTTACGTTAATTGGTTAGAAGAAAATAAATAAGCCTAGCTAACGTTCATCACAATTCTAACTAAGAGGTTCCCGTTGAATACAACGGACATAAGGGGGTGCTAATACCTTCCTATCACTTAACCGACTCCCGAACCCAGAATGTGGTTGCAATGACCATGTTCTTATCTCTTAAAGGTTTTCTCGATATTTTCCTTTCCCTCTTTGGGATAGATAAAGTTTGGTGGTGACTCTGTTGAACCACATTTCTTCCGTGCCTTTTACGCAAGGGTCGTATTTTTATTGTGTATTTTTCGAGGTGCGACAGACGGAATAAGAAATTGTAATCATTGTTGATTATAGTGGAAAATCTCTTGTGCTACAAGGGGACTGGACTACTCTCGGTTTGAGAGGAACTAGGATAAATTTATGTGTGTTCATTTGTCAATTATTTGCTTCTGATTATTATTTATATGTATCAATATTCTCATAATATAAATAGATTATTTAGACTCTAAACTCTATTTAGAAGCAATGCAGATTGAAATACACAATTCAATTCCCCCTTCTTGTGTATTTTTCTCACCTTCATCATACATACTATAATAACACAATCTGTGAGGGCAAGTTTTATCAATACTTGTTTTAATGATGTCAAAAAGTATTTAGTTAGTAGTTTGTATTTTGGACGGTATCATCGAGTCGCATATGCATTTGTAGTTCTCTCGCGCACAACAATTTCTCAAAAACATGTGTCTATTCATATAGAAAAGCATTATATATGTTTTGTGTGGGTTTGATCATGTTGATAGACTTAGATATGCATTAGAAGTGCTTAGATAAAGCAAGACATGTCAAAAAGATCGTTTTTGGAAGTTTTGAGCATTTGAGTCGACTCAAGGCCCTGTTTAGGTCGACTCATACAGAGTAAATTTTGAAGATTTGCTCTCAGAAGCGCTCGCGTCTGATAACGCAAAATCATATCGTTTATTTGTCTTGATTTACATGCATTTATTTGTGACTATTGTTAATTTATCTTGATTTATGTTCTATTATACGGTTAATTTACTTTGTTTTGCAGATTGTGGAGAATTTGGATTAAAGAAAGAAAAGAAGAAGAAATGGAAGAAAAAGAGAGAAGAAAAACAGAAAATAACAGAGAAATGGACTTTGCGCGTGTGACGCTCGTCACAACATCATCACGGGCGTCACGTACATGACGGTCATCATATAGCAACACAGACTTCACGCCCGTCACAGAGTCATCATGATCGCCATGCTCTCAAAAGCAGACACAGAAGTGGCCACGAGCACGTTCAACTTAATTTCTTCCTACGCTTCCTCCACTAACTATCCACTACTGGAAGTTACTCCCATTTTCTCCATAACTCACGCATGATCTCTGGAAGTTGAGAAATGAAATATCTCCTATAAATAGGCCAGAGATTCACAAAACCAGGGGGAGGCTTCGACGTATCGAAGTGCTACCAAAATTTCTATTGAAGCTATGTTTATTGTTTCTTTTATTCCCTTTCCTTTTTATTTTCATTTGTACTGCCGTATTTCTTCCTGTACCTTTTACTTCTCGCCAAATTAGAATCCTACCGACATTGTGGAGGACTACTCAAGGATTCTAGATCAGTATAATTTACAGGTTTTTGTTAATTGAATTATTATTTTATTTCTGTCAGTATGCATGTTATCTTATTCTGCTGCAATTGCTTATTTCCGTTTGCATTAATTATCATGTCTAGCTAAATTAGTTTTATCAGTATGTAATCAAATTAGTAGGTGGGATTCGATAATACCTAGTGCACCTTCCCTTTTTACAAACACCTTTCTGGCCGTAGTTTTTAATCAAAATATTCTAAATAAACCTTCGTCACGAAAGCGAGAAATTATTTACAGTAGTTTTGCCACGAAAGTGGGAAATTCATTAAGGCACTAGCCGGCACGCGAAAGCTGGGGTTCAAACCGGATAGTAAGAACTAGGCATTGATTTTAAACACACCGAAAGCACTTTAAAAGAAATCAGAATTTATTTGTTTTCAGAAAGTAGTTTTAACCCTGAATGGGACTGCGAGAGCGTACATTCCGCCTTAGAATTATGACCCGAGTCAACAACCATCGTGAGGCAAAGGTCTTTAAACGAGTATCTTCTCCTGAAAAGTGTTTGCAAAGACTAAAAAGCACCGGCGACCTGTCAAATCCCCGAAAACTAAAGCATTACATACCGATATCCCTTTACCGCTCTTCCTTAAACCAATAATCTTTATTTCCGTTGTATTTAATTTCATTCGCATTTAACTCTCCTAATTCCGTTAGCCTTAGCTTTACGCCGCGACAATAGATAACTGTAGGTTGACATTGGTCTTTGTGGGTTCGAAAAATCTTTTATATTACTTCGATATATCCATGCACTTGCGGAGCATCAGCGTCAACCCTCCAGTCGACTCATACTGTTAGCATTTCTATTTGTCAATTATGGGCATGTTTGTATCGACGCATGAACCTATTCCGGTCGACACATAGTCATTTTCTGCATAATTTTGAAAGCGGGAGTGTTCAGGTCGACCCGCCTTTTCTTTAGGTCGACCGCTCGCTCGTTTCACTCTATTTTGTTGTTGTGTTTGACTTTCAAATGGCTGTTATGTTTGTTACTTGGTCCTAGCTTCACATATATATTATTTTTGGCTCATTCTTTAAACAACAACAAGAAAAGTGAAAATTGACACTGATTTTTCTCTCATCATCTTCATCCTCTTTCTTGCATTTTCTCAACAAATACACATAACCATTTTTGTTGATCATTTTGCATCATTGAGGTGATAACGTCCAAACATAGGATACTTGTATAGGGTTTGGGTTGAGAGATCGGTGGGTTTTTCTTGAATAAAATAGTTAGGGTTTTATCCTCCAAGAATCGTGGGACTTTAGAGGGGTTTTGCACAAATCATTTCTTCACAGATTCAGTCGAGCGAAGGTGATTGAAGAACATGTGGTTCTATCAATCTAGTAGCGGTAACCCGAGGATTTTGGAAGGAAGATTTGGGTTCGAATTACGTGTGATTAAAATTATTCGGGCTAAAGATTTGAAGGTCGTTGGGTGGTTCAAACGTGTAACTGGAATCAGAGGTTTATTCAACACATTTGAGGCACTTGATTCATCTTGAATCAAGGGGAGAGAAGACATAGTTTTAGCATTAATAACTAGGCTTGAGTGTTTGATTACTATTGCTTCTCTTGTACAAACAATTTGCAACAGATTTATATAGTCTCAATTCTATTTTTAGAATTGAGGGCAGACGTACCCCGAGCGAGGACGATGGGGGAACTGCCTCAACAAATTTGGTGTTGTTCTCTCTTTCGCTATTTTTTCATTTCTGAATTTTAGCGTTTGTGTACAATCAAATTGCTTGATTAAAATTCTGGTATAGTGTAGTGCTGAAAAAATATTTGGAAAACTCATTACAATCCTTTTGATTGTAATTGGAAAATTTTAGCACTACCATTACTTAGTGAATTTCACTTGGAGTGCTTCGTACACCAAGTGTTCGACAAATTGCTTGAACACAAACCATTTGGGTTGTTTTTCAACTTGACTTTATTTTTCACAAGGCATTAGAAATTGAACAACTTTGAATGAATAAAATTGTAATGATTTTTGTTCAAACTTTTGATTCGGTTTCTCATCGGAATCAATATTCCATATAGGCTTATCGCATATCCGATCTTTTCGGTAACAATTTATTTAGAAGAACGTAGTTCCTCGGCCGTTTCCCCTTTAAAGTTAAAAAAACAATTTATCATAAACGCCGACTCTGTATAAGAATTAGTTATCTATTCAACCCCCTTCTAGATCATTGTTGTCATTTAAAAAGTGGTACCAAGGGCACTGGTTCATTCCGTGCTTTGTATATAACTTCTTAAAATATGGAAAACAAACCAAAAGGGGCTTACAATAGAGCACCAGTTTTTAACGATGATAACTATAGTTATTGGAAATACTGTATGCGCGTGCAAATCAATTTCATTGATAGAAAGGTATGGAACGTTATATAAACGGTTTCGTATGGAAATTACCATGACCGATGAAAATAATGTTGTTGTGCCTAAGCCTGAAGCACAATAGAATGAAGATGGTGAGAAAAAGTACAACTATGATTGGAAGGTTAGAAATATTATGATCTCCTCTTTAGGAGTTGATGAGTATTATAGAGTTTCACATTATACGACTGCTAAAGCTATGTGGGATGCATTGCAAGTTGCCCATGAGGGAACTAATGATGTCAAACTAGCTCGAATAAACACTTTGACTCAAGATTTTGATCTCTTTCACATGGAGCAAGGGAAAACCATTGCTGACATACAAAAAAGATTTTCTCATTTAATCAATTGACTAAATTCACTTGGTAGACCAATTTCCAATGACGTTGCTACTAACAAAGTTTTAAGGTGTTTTACCAGGGAGTGACAAACAAAGGTCACGCCCATAAAGGAAGCCAATGACCTCATGAGTTTGGACCTTACAACTCTATTTGGGAAGCTCCAAGAACATGAGCAAGTGCTCATTAGCCTTGATCAATTTGAGAAAAAGGAAAAGAAAGAAAATACCAAAATTACGGAAAAGAAGTCAATAGCTATAAAAGCTTCTTGTTCAAAGTCCTCCATAAAAGAGCTAAGTGATAACGAATCGAGTGATAACGATGATGAAGAAACAAATGAGGATATGAGGCTATTCGTGAAGCCATACAATCGCTATGTAAAAAAAATGGTATTCAACATTCCGAAAAAAATCTCGTCAATTTTAGAAGACAAACAAGGTTTTCCAAGAATGAAGGCAACAAGGGTAGTAGAGCAAGAGGATCGTGCTATAACTATGGAAAAGTCAGACACTATAATCTGAACTGTCCATTGATGAAAAAAGACAAAGGGAAGGAAATTAATCGTTCACAAAAGAAACAAGGTAAGTCTAGAAGAGCTTACATTGCTTGGGAAAGTGATAATAAGTCATCTGGGGATGATACTTCAAGTGACAAAGAAGAGTCTGTTAACCTTTGTCTCTCTGCTCATCAAAAGAAGAAGAATAAAAAGGTACAACATGCTAAATACGATAACTCTAGTAAATTGTCTCATTCTGAATTACAATATGCTTTTGACAACTTACACCATGAGGCTAAGGAAACCTTTAAACGTTTGGCCTCAAACAAACAAATTTGTACTCACTTGGAGAAAAAATCTCTGATTCTGAAAGGGAATTAGAGGCTCTCAAGGCTTCTATGGTGGAAGTGACAAAGGTAGATGTCGAGGAAGAAAAGAGTAGATGGTTAAATTGGTGTTGTGATGCTTGTCATATTTGGCTAAAAGAGGTTAGAACTCTTAAAGCCAAACACGACAAGGCTCTAGAAAAAAAGATCACTTTTCCTATTGATAGATCACACTTTAGAAAAAACATGATTAACCCTTATGAAAAATATATGTATGTGATCAAAGATCAAGTTAACAAAAGTGATACCAATGTTAATCTCACTTGTTTGTATTGTTGCAAAAGGGGTCATACCATTGCTAAATGCCGCTTTAAGAGGTTTTTAGTTCCTTAAAGGGTTTATCAATGGTTTCCCAAATGCAACCAAGATTTCACTCACAACCAAGGATCCAATAAAAAATTGAGTACCTATTTCCCTTAATTGTCTGTGCAGGTACATAGTCTTGAGTCTACAGAGAGAAGATGGATTCTCGACAGTGGATGCTCAAGACATATGACGAGAGACATATCTATATTCATTAACTTTGTGGCAAAGAAGAAGGGATTTGTAACCTATGGAGACAACAATAAAGGGGAAATACTTGGAAAAGGTTGTGTAGGTAACCCCCCGTCTACTACTATCTCTGATGTGCTGTTAGTTGAGGGCCTTAAACACAACCTTACAAGAATTAGTCAATTATGTGAAAAAGGATATAAAGTGTCTTTTTCAAAAGATTGCTGCATAATTGAAAATAATGATAAAAAGAGTGATGTGTTTAAAGGCTTGAGGGTGAATAACTTGTATATGCTTGAATTGAGTGAAGTGTCATTGAGTAGCGACAAATGTCTCATCACCGTAAGGGAAGACTCATGGTTGTGGCATACGCGTTTGGCACATGTTAATTTTGATTTGGTAAACAAGATAGTATCTAAGGACCTAGTAATTGGCTTACCCAAAATCAAGTTTTCAAAGGATCACTTATATGATGTGTGCCAAATGGGGAAGCAAACAAGGATCTCGTTCAAATCTAAAGACATTGTTTCAACCACGAGACCCCTTGAACACCTCCATATGGACCTCTTTGGACCATATAGAATTAAGAGTCTAGGTGGTAACTACTATGGTTTTGTGATTGTCGATGATTAGTCTAGATTTTACTAGACTATCTTCTTAGCTAGCAAGAGTGATACCTTTTCCGCTTTTGAAAAATTTGCCAAACTTTCTCCAAACAAGTTGAACACAAAAATTATATCAACTCGAAGTGATCATGGAGGTGAGTTTGAAAATCATCACTTTGAAGAATAGTGTGGTAGGCATGAAATTGATCATGATTGTTCTGCATCACGTACGCCTCAACAAAACGGGGTTGTGGAACGTAAAAATCGAATTTTGGAAGAATTAAGAAGAACTATGATCAATGAAACTGACCTTCCTAAATATTTTTGGGCCAATGCCATTAGTACGGCTTGCTATGTTTTAAATAGGGTGTTCATCCATTTTATTCTCAACAAAACTATGTATGAACTTTTGAAAGGGAGGAAGCCCAATGTATCTCACCTTCATGTATTCAGTTGTAAGTGTTTTGTTTTGAACAATGGTAAGGAGAGTCTTGGCAAGTTTGACTTCGAGGCAGATGAAGGCATCTTTCTTGGAAACTCTCATCCAAGTAAAGCATATAGGATATTCAATAAGAGGCTACTTATTGTTGAGAAATCTGTTCACGGTACTTTTGATGAAATTTACTGTTCTCATACTTTAACATAAAGGTTTAAATTTTGCATTAACTTTTAATTAGGGTCTTGCATGAGATTTGTGTTGAAAGGAAATTGATAAAATATTGTTTCTTAGATTTTTTGAACATTCGATTTTGAGGTAATGCACCTAACACTATCAAGATGAACATAGAAAATCAGTTGGCTAGTGAGAGTAAAGGGTGTTTCTTGGCGTCATTTATCCATAAGTAAGTATATACTTTATTTGTGTTTTCATTTATAAATCAATTTTATACACATTATTAATTATTCTGAGTGTTTATGTAGGAACCATTGACAAATAATTATTTTATGTCGAAAGCAAAATATTGTAGTTATGTTATGCACGTTACACTATAAACTTGAAGAAGATATGCAAAAGGTTTTGAGCGGGTAAGTGATATTATTTGTAACAATCAAATTTTTCCTTGGGTAATAGCTTTATTCATGTTTAATTTTTACCGACATATACAGCTATGGAGGGATACAATTTTTTGAAAAGTAATCTACATGGTAAAAAGCCAAAGTTCATAGAACCACATGTAAGTATAACTTGTGCTTTTTGACATTCTTTTTATGATGTACAAATTGAAATTAATGGGTGTACTCAACCATCCAATTCCAAATCAGTTGGACATACATGAGAAAGTAGTTGAGAAAGCTATTTTGGGTTGTGCAAATATGAAAGATAATTGTTCTGTCTCGCATCGCAATATTGAGATCACGCCACCTCAAGTAGGTAACAGTCAGATACTATCAAGGATGATAGAAGATATTTAAGAACTCTCTGAGTTTAAATTAAAACATGAACCACAACAACCTTGTATATTTCATATAATTGTGTTGAGGAATTTTTAATGGAAGATGATTGGCTGGACATACCTGTAATACAATTGTGGTGCTCGTAAGTATAATGTTTATGGTTATTTCAATTTATATTGATTGTTATCATACTTTAACATAAAGGTTTAAAATTTTCATTAACTTTTAATTAGGGTCTTACACGAGATGTGTGCTGAAAGGAAATTGATAAAGTATTATTTCTTATATCCTTTAAACATTCAAATTCGAGGTAATGCATGAAACACTATCAAGATTCACATACAAAATAAGTTGGTTAGTGAGAATAAAGAATGTTTCATGGTGCAATTTATCCATAAGTAAGTATATCCTTTAATTTGTTTTTTCATTTATAAATTAATTTTATACACATTGTTAATTATTTTGAGAGTTTATGTAGGAACGATTGACAACTAATTATTTTATGTTGGAAGCTAAATTTTGTAGTTATATGTCGTTACATTATAAACTTGATGAAGATATGCAAAAGGTTTTAAGCGGGTAAGTGATATTATTTGTAATACTAAAATTTTACCTTTGGTAATAATTTTATTCATGTTTAATTTTTACCGACATGTAGAGCTATGGAGGGATACAATTTTGTGAAACGTAATCTACATGGTAAAATGCCAAAGTTCATAGAACCACACGTAAGTATTACTTGTACTTTTTGACATTCTTTTATTTTCGCTAATACATTACTTGTACTTGTTGACATTCTTTTAATTCAGAAATGTATTACTTGTATTTTGTGAGTATTAATTAGTAACTATATGAAAAATATTTGTAGTCGCGAAACAAATCAAAGCTTTGAATATGGATACTATGTTATGAGACACGTGTTTAATATTTTCTCTAGAGGCATTATCAATGGATGACTTAAGGTATTAACTTTATCCATATACATGTAATTTATGTATATTTGTTAAGCTATTGTTGATGTTGTTAGCTTATTATAATTTAAATTTTGCTCAAATTATAGAGGTTATTGATGAAACATTATTCCCACAAGAAGATTTAAATGTCATCTGATCACGCAGGGCAAGTACCTTCTTATATTGTCATTAATATCATAAGCAATAGTTTTTCTTGTTTGTTGTAATCATTGTGAAAAGGTTTTGTCATTATAGATGCAAATATGTATAGGTTCAAATATGTATATGCTCTCTTGGTAGATGTTTTCTGTATCCCAAATGTCATTGTAAGTATTGTAAGCATTGTACATTTAGTTTTGTAAAAAATATAAATTTGGTATTCTGTGTTATGTTCTGTATAAAATATAAATGATCTAATTTTCACATAACGTGTTGGTTCTGTGTAAAAAAATGATACAGATCAGTCAAAATGATATTTAAAACAAAATAAAAAGTTATAACCCTCTATTAATGACAAAAATCAACATAAGTATTGGCCCTTTTCCCTCAGTTATTAACAAAAACCAAGAGGTATATGGCGCATGCTGCATAGTTTTGAAAAAAAATTATGTTGTTAGGGGTCGAACCAATGACCTTTTCAACTATCCCATCGATTATTAATAAACTGAAGGCTAAGGTGACAGATTTTTATGTCGACCTTCGTTATCTCGCTTGCCTAATTGAGATAAAATCTCATTCCCGTCCGAGGTAAAATGGATATATTTGTAATAGTTATTGAAGCTTTTTGTCAAGTGGTTTGACTTTGTGACATATTTACATCACCATGGTCATGAATACAAATTACTACGGTATTGTGGACAAGTATCGTTCTCCTTTCTCTTTAAACTCTCAGTACATTTTTTATTTATTTTCCCTTTACAAGTTTCTTAATTTTTTATGTAAGATTTGTAGTTTCCAAAGCCAAGTATTATTTCACAGCTTATGAATGGAGCTATATTAAAGGCGAACACTATGCCAAATAAGACCTTTAGCAGCGCTGACTAAAGTGGCGCTGCTAAAGGTAAAGGCAGCGCTTTTTTTATGGATAAAGCGCTGCTATAGACCCCCTTTAACAGCAAAGCGCTGCCTATTCCCCTCCCCCCGTTTAGCAGTGCTTCTGAAAAGTGTTGCCTATTCCACCCCTTTTAGTAGCGCTTTTCAAAAGCGCTGCCTATTCCCCCCCCCCCCCCCTTTTAGCAGCGCTTTTACTTAAAAGTGTTGTCTATTCTTCACGTTTATAAATTTTTTTTTCAAACAATCAATTTTTTTTTATTTTTTTTCGATAAACCTGCTTATAAAAATTACAGTTACTTTACATATAATCATTGTAATTCACATAAACCTGCTTATATATAATTCAACACAAGCCGATCCTCAGAACAACTTCATAAATACAACCAATTTACATATAATTACAAAACCGATAACTTTACAAATACATACGACTTCTAGAAATATTATTATCCCGCATCAATATTTGACGATACATATACCTTATACAATTTTCAACTCAAGAATGTATTGACACCATTCCTCCTTAATTTCTTACAATCATGCTTTCGAGTAAGTGCCACACTTGAATTCATCAAAGTACTACATAATATAACAGAACATGCACGATTTAGTTTTAAAACTAATTACTCAGATGAAATATCGGTTAATTATTAAAATAAATCATATAACTTATGAATTTATCCATACCATGATTGGAATATCTATTTGACCCGAGTGAATAATTTCCTTCATAAAACACAATACAAAATATCCGCAATCAATCTCATTGCACTGACGAGGACACTGTAAATGAAAAAAAATGATCATTTATCAGGATATATAGTTTAAATAGCTTTATCAAGTAGAATCACTATAACTGTAAAAAATGTGAAAATATACCTGCACTCTGATCCAGCTAATGTTGTTAGCCTTCCTTTTGGGCACTTTTGGTTCTCTTTGCGATCGAGATATTTGTATAGCTCTAACATAATATAAATGAATATTTAGAACAGTCTCACATAATAAATAAAGATAATTATTCAGAACAATATATCTCATCACTTACGTATCAACCATAGTCTTCATATCAGAATATTTTGTTTGATCACCATCCAATGAATCCAGATAATACACTATTTCTTTCATCGGATTAATCACGACCAACAACCAGTGTCCACTGTAAAATAAGGCAAAAGTTTAGACGGAAATGTTATAGAGAATGACAAAAAACGAATAATTATAATAAATGAATTTAGAATGAAATCTAACCCATGACCAGTATTATATGACAAAAAGTACAACTTCTCTGTATCTACGGCCATAAATGATTTGACAAAGTAATCTCTGACTACATCTGGAGTGTGATCGATTGACCGTGCGTTGATACAACTAGCAGATAAGAATGCGAATCTTGAAGTCAAATCATGCGGGACCAACATCTTGTCATACAATAACCTTAAATAAAAACATAATCAATATTAGAATATTCATTTAAATGAGCAAATAAATTGTTCAATTATTTAATTAAAATTGATCAGAGTATTACCTGATGTAGGAATGCAAAACACTGATGCCCAATTCAGAATGTTAGAAAATCTGGTTCAAATCCTCCTTGACAATTGTTTCGGCATATTCAAAACCGAAAATACTTTCCTGCATAGGTATTTGACGAATGCCACCCTCAACCACATCTGTTTTTCCTACATATGTTTCAAGGCACAACCTAAATCGAGGAACAAATGTTTTTTTTGGCTCGGCCTTTTTTTTTGTTGGGAACCTTGCTAGATTCAGGCATCTTACGCTTGCTGACTTGTTGCAACTGTTGATCATGAACCTAAAAGTCATATAAATTTAGTAATTAATGTATAATAAGATTATCATGTAACTGTAACAGTACCTGTTTTTTTGATGCAGCTGAATCGGTTTCCCGCATAATAATTCCCTTATCTTTTTTATTTGGATTTTGTAGGAGTCTAAGATCATTATGTAAATAAGTAAATGTAAATGTAAGAATAACTTTCATGTATGGGTCGTAAAACATTTGAATACTTCATAATGGTGTTCAACATATCTCATCATCTATGAAAATGAGATGTGACGACCATGCAACATACGATGCTATTGCGTCTCCTACCACTGTTGCGTCTGAAACATCATCTGGTATAGGCAACAAAACACCCCCCCCTCTAACGCAATATCAACCAATACGTTCAAAAATCCAACAGGGAGCGGTTTATGGTGAATTAGGTCTCCCAAAGTGTTATGCACTTTTCCCTTACCAACCATGCGATAAGTCGGTGACGATAAATATAGCCAACAAGGTGAAATGCCCTAAACAAATAATGAATATAATTAATGTGTCAATTAAGAAAATTGTGCTATATTAATTTGAATGTAATATATACAATTACCTCTGGAAGCTTCTGCGGACAATTGATACTATTTTTGTCGCTAGTATCTTTACACTCTGGACCGCGCCTTTCTGACATGTATCTCTCTTTGTCCTTTTGTAATTCATGAATCTGAGCTTTCAATTCCTCCAATGTCTCCATCACTTCTTTATTGCTAGGATTTTTATTCTTTGCCTGCTTATACAGTTTTGATGGAGTGACACCAAATCCCTTACCCCTCACATGCCCAAAATACTCAGGAATATTTAACACTCGACTCAGTAAGCTCCTGCAATCATCGTCCTCAGCTGCATTTATAGTCTGGGATAGAGTCTCCTGAAATATAGGTAAAAGCATATATAAATATATTATACACTTTTGAGTTACTGACAAAACTAATGTTGTACTTACACATTATTTAAATACTTGTTGAACTTCTTCCTGAATGACTCCATCTCTTCCCACACGGGCAGTCTTCCACAAAACATGGTCTGGAAGAGATGTTGCATCACTTTTCTCCTCTTCTAACTACACATTAAGACAGATAATAAAGCATTCATATCCCATTATATATACTTACTTTTTTTTTGTAACTATATCATATTAAAGCATTTATATATACTTACTATTTTTTGTTGTAAGCGTGCATATCCCAAACACCCTTTTTTTATGGATATGTGGGTGTTGATGCCCGTTTTCGATTACGTCACTCACAACCTGAAAAAACAAGTTTAAGACATATCAGAACTCTTGTGGAAGAAGTATATATATTATACATTGTTCATGATAAGTTGTACTTACGTAAAATTCTTTGGTTCTTCGCTTGGCAACAAATGTCTCCCATTCTTCATCTGAAATCAGATCAGCGTACTTCTTTGGACGCTCTGATTCGACAAAGTTTCCATCAGAATCTTTAAGAAACTTGTTCGTTAAAAGCGCTCTAACTCCTCTCAGTCGTTTTCCGGCCAATTGAAGACAATATTGTCTCCTGCAATCATCAATATTAAAAGATCTCTGCAAACAAATAAACATACATATAACATGTTAGTATAATTAATTTAAAGATGTAACTGTCGACATAATTAAAAAATATCAAATATCATACCTGTATCTCGCTCCAAATTTTGTCTTTAGCCGGTTGTAACAAAGGAATTCTCCGATTATCGCAAGTAATTAGAATTTGCAAACGAACAAGTGCTCCAATGTAACTTGTCAATCGCACTGTTAGGCTCAATTAATTGATCTCTTTCATTCCAATGCACATCATACTTTATCCATGTCCATCTACTATAGTCATCAATAATGACTAATCCATACTTCTTGCCTCTGATGGATGCAGTTTTCACTGGTCCAAATAGATCAATATGAAGTAATTCTAGTGGTCTGGAAGTAGAAACAACATTTTTTGATTTAAAGGATGATTTTGAAAACTTCCCTTTTTGACATGTTTCACAAAGAGCATCTGAAGTGAACTTCAGATTAGGAAGTCCTCTGACAAGATTAAGTTTATTAATCTGAGATATACGTCTCATATTAATATGCCCCAATCTTCTGTGTCAGACTCATTGCTCCTCATTAACAGACAAGAGACATTTAACATTATGTACCTTAAGTTCTGAAAGGTTTATTTTATAGATGTTGTTCTTCCTCTTTCCACTAAATAGGATTGAGCCATCCTTTTGACTAATAACTTTACAACATTTTTGATTAAAGGTTATATCATAACCATTGTCACTTAATTGACTTATGGACAATAGATTATGCTTTAATCCTTCTACAAGTAAAACATTAGTAATAGAGGGAAGTTTACCATTTGCAATAGTGCCAGATCCAACGATCTTGCCCTTCTGATTCCCTCCAAATTTCACATCACCTCCAGATCTAAGCTCTAGACTTTGGAACATAGACCTTTCTCCTGTCATGTGTCGTGAGCATCCAGAGTCCAGGTACCATGATTGGCGTCCTGACCTTGCTGCTAAGAACATCTGCAACAGGAGTTATTTTACTTTTAGGTACCCAGATCTTCTTGGGTCCTTTTGGGTTAGTTGTTCTGAAGGCTTGTCTAAACTTCTGTTTTTCAACATAAGGTTTATTCTGACTAGCCTTAGATTTAAACACATGAATGTTCTTTTCAGAACGAGTGTGTTCAATATCATTCAAGTGACCAAATTTAAAGTGGGAATATAAAGGAGTTTTCTTGATGATAATTTTATCAACAGGTTTTGGATTCAAATCCTTTCCAGAGGAAGATTTATATCCAATTCCTTTTCTGTTATTTTTGCTAACTCCATAGATCATAGAAGCCATTTTGCTTCTGTATATGCTTTTAGCAAGAAACTTCTGAAAGCTGTAATCATATTTTTCCAAAATATTTTTGCATTCAGACTCAGTTTCAGAATCAGAGTCTTGTTGAGCTAATTCAGAATCATTTTTCAATCTTAAGTTCTTTTCATTTAGCTTAGCTACTTCTGATTTGAGAATATTATTCTCAGATACAAGATTGCTTTGACGCTTCTTGTATTTGAGCTTAATATTGTTATAGCTCTTCAGAACTTCTGATAACACTTTGATAAGTTCATCTTTAGTGAGTTTAGTCATTACCTCTTCAGCGTCAGAGTCAGATTCAGAGTCAGATTCAGATCCTGAAGTTCCTTCCTCCTGATCTTCTATGTCTGCCATCAATGCTACATTGGCACATTCCTCTTCTGACTCAGATTCAGATTCAGATGTATCTGAATCATCCCAGGTGGCCATTAGAACCTTCTTCTTCTTATCAGATTTTCTTTTAGGCTTTTCTTTCAACAACTTTGGACATTCATTTTTGTAATGCCCAGGTTCTTTACATTCATAGCAGACAACCTCCTTTTTGCCAGATCTTCTGTGTCCAGAAGATTCTTTTCTTTGGTCAGGCTTCCTGAAGTTTCTGAACTTCTTTCCTTTATGCTTCCAGAGTTTGTTTATTCTTCTGGACAGCATGGATAGTTCATCTTCATCTTCAGATAAAGATTCTTCAGAGCTTTCCTATATTACCTGCAATGCTTTAGCAGATATATTAGATTTTAAAGCAATTGATTTACCTTTCTTTTGAGGTTCATCTTCCTCAAGTTCAATTTCATGACTCCTTAGTGAACTGATTAGTTCCTCCAAGGAGATCTTGTTCAGATCTTTAGCCATTTTTAGTGCAGTCACCATAGGTCTCCATCTGGTAGGTAAGCTTCTGATGATCTTTTTCATATGATCAGCAGTAGAGTATCCTTTATCCAGAACCTTTAGTCCAGCTGTAAGTATTTGAAACCTGGAGAACATAGCTTCAGCAGATTTAGCTTCTTCCATCTTGAAGGCTTCATACTTCTGGATTAGAGCCAGAGCCTTTGTTTCCTTGACTTGAGAGTTTCCCTCATGAGTCATCTTTAAGGACTCAAACATGTCAAATGCAGTTTCTCTATTTGTGATCTTTTCATACTCAGTGTGAGATATTGCATTTAACAATATTTTTCTAGCCTTGTGGTGATTTCTAAATTCCTTCTTTTGGGCTTCTGTCATAGATTTTCTATCTACTTTCTTGCCATTCCCATCAATGGGATGAACATATCCATCTATGACCAAATCCCATAAATTAGCATCATAACCAAGGAAAAAACTTTCAATCCTGTCTTTCCAATAATCAAATTTCTCCCCATCAAACATAGGGGGTTTAGTGCTGATTCTGTCCCTTTCTTCATATTTGTTGTTAATGTTAGACATTGAATTATCAGCCATAGTAACAACCAAATATATATTAAAGTTTTTCTCACGGGATCTTTTTTGTCACTGTGAAGTGGTAGCACACACAGAACCGGAGCTCTGATGCCAACTGAAGGTGAGAAAATACTTAGAAGGGGGGTTGAATAAGTATGAAGATAAAAACTTGGAAGTAAAAACTCAGTTAGTTTTATCCTGGTTCGTTGAACTCAACTACTCCAGTCCACCCTTCCTAGAGTGATTTGTCTTTCTCAAACAAGAACTTAATCCACTATTTAATCAACTGATTACAATAGTAAGCACTAAGAACAACTGTTCAAAGTCTTCTCAAGAACTACTGATCCTAACTAGATCTTCTTAAGGTTTTCTTACAATCAAATGTAATAACAAATACAAGTGTTAAAATGTTTCTAATAAAGCTTTATCACAACTGTTATTTTTCACTTAAGATTAAGAACAAAGAAATAAATTCTAGCAAGAATATATGAGTTGTATGAGAGCTTTGATTATGAATTCTTTTCAAGTGATTCGTCAACTGAAGAAGATGAGTGGAAACTTGCTTTTATAGGCACAGTGATCCAAGAGTATTTCACGTTGAGAAGTGTGTACCAAAAGGTCTGAGCCTTTTTGTCTTCACGTCAAATGACCTTTCCTAGAAGAAGAAAGCACAGAGAAATCATTTTTGTCTGTGTTCTTGTGTCTAGCATAAATAAGGAAAGAGTCGTTTGGATATTCCAACGGACATAATCTTTGAATTCTTCTTCAACAATTTTCAGCAAGAATCATCAGAGTCTAATTTGATCAGAGCCTTCTGATGTTGGTCAGAGTTTTGCTGAATCAGAGTCTTTGCAGCAAGTGTGCTTTTAGCGTGTATAAGTTCAGAGCAAAGTTTTGGGTCAGATCCTCAGTACTGGCAGCGTTAGTACTTTCAGAGTCTTCTGAATTAACTATGCTTGAAAAACTCTTCATACAGAATTCTTCATTGGTTCAGATGCTTCTGACTTGCTTCAGATTCTTCTGGAGCTTCTGCTTCAGATCCTTTTGGAGGCAACGCTCAGAATCTTCTGATGGCAGCGTTCAGAATCTTCTAATGAATGCTTCTGATGCTTCAGAGCCTTGCATATTTCTTATGTTCAGATCTGATTTGCTTCTGGAGTGATATTTACTATAATATCTGCAGTAAACATTCTTAAGCAAATTTTAGAGTATATAATTTTTAATTACAAAATTTCATAATAGTTATCATCAAAACATAGAGATATTATTAAGAACCAATTTGTGTTCTAACAGTCATGCCACCAAGAACAAACAACAACATAATGCAACACTTATATATATTTTACTCATCATTGCTGAAAATTTTAAAAGCAAACTCAGTAAGAAAACAAATTCATTACATATACCATTGCAGCAAAATACAGTATGAAACAAATAACAACATTGCGAGATTGGTTCGGAGCAAACCTGTAGATTTCGTATAGAATGGGTGGAGGACGAAGATGGAAGAATGCCAAAAACAGACGGACGAAATGGAAGAATGCCAAAAACAGACGGACGGAGGCGGAAATGGAAGACGGCGACGGACGAAATGGAAGAATGTCAAAAACAGACGAAAACGGACGACGACGGAGGCGGAAATGGAAGAGTGTTTCTGTTTCTGAGTTTTTCTGGGTTGCGAGCGTAAGAATACCAAAAACCACGACTATTTCTGTTTATGAGTTTTTTGGGTTTTTTTTTAAATTTATGTCATTTTAACCTACAGCGGCGCTTTTGCTAGGCCTTTAGCAACACTTTATAAAAGCGCTCTCTAAGGACTGATAAGGCAGGACCTATAGCAGCGCTTTTCTGAAAGCGCTCTCATAGGTTACCCCTATAGCAGTGCTTTCTGAAAGCGTTCTCGTAGGTGACCCCTATAGCAGCGCTTTCTAAAAGCGCTTTCGTAGGGCCTACTTTTAGCAGTGCTTTTTATAAATCGCTTTCGTAGGTGTCACCTTTAGCAACGCTTTTCTAAAAGCGCTGTCTAAAGTCTACTATTTTTTTCTTTTTTTTCCTGACTCTTTAGCTGCGCTTTTTCAAAAAGCGCTGTCTTTTTATGCGCTGCCAAAAATCATTTCTGTAGTAGTGGAACTTACAAATTTTGATGATAACTATGGATAGATAAATAACATCCATCATGACATTGAAATTCATATTATTCATCACTTATTTTTTCAAATCTCGCATTACCACTTAATAGAAGTTTTGAGTATCTTTATACACGAAATTCTTCTGGTATTAATTATAAGTAATTTGGTGAATATTACTGTGTAAAAGTTTATATTTTAAAAATACAAAGGATTCCACATCAATGATGTGCACAACTGATGTGAAAAGTGGCCGCGTAACCCATATTCTCTCAATTAACAGTCACAACCGAAGAGAAAAGTAGAGGATTTTACCTTGGTTTATAGTCCATCCAATATGAAAAGGGACGTGCTTTCATGTTTTCACCTCAATTTGTGGCCCGAAAAAAAAAATAATGCACTTTCAATTACACCTTATATTACCTCATTCACCCAACCAAAGTAAAAAATCATTTTTCAACTTAGGCAAAAGCCTTTTTTCATAGTAGTACGAAGAAAACTCAAATTAACCATTTTTATTTATATTAATAAATCAATTCTTTTTTCTTCCCATTACCCAATATAAAACTTAAATGAATATATTTTTTTTGACCCAACACAAGAAATCAATTTCAAATATAAAAATACACTTTTTCTTCACGTCTTTCAGGTTTGTTTAAGAACTAGAGAAAAACTTACCAATGCCCTTATCTAAGTTTGTTTAAGAACTACAGAAAAAGTTATCATTGCCCCTTATCTGAACAGTCCAAACTACCACGTGGCAAATTATAGCAAACCCTCCCCTCATCTTAGCCCTATCTCCTAGAGAGAGAAAAAACTAAAAAAATCCTAAGATCCATGAAGAACCAAAGCCATCATAATCACTTAAAAATTCTATATCATACAGAAGTTAAATTCCAAATAACAAATAAATGAGAAACAAATTATAACAAATCTTCGTACAAACTACAAGGGACGCCAATTAATTTTAAAATGACCTTCAATTTTAAAAGAAAAAACTATAACTATCTTAAAAGAATTACCACCTTAAAAAAATCCAACTGTTCTAAAGAAGAGGTAGCTTCAACTTCTCTCATATAGGAGAAAAGAGAGATTAAATATCCTGCGCTTAGACAAATTAACTTTAGAGCCTTGATATTTAAAGATCCATAGTTTTTCAATATTTACCAAAATTTTATTTTATTTTTTTTCTTCAATATCTCTATTCTCATGACATCACATTACTTTTTTAGTTTCTTTCTCTTTCAAGGTGTTATTTAGGTGTATAGGTATCCATGATTTCATTTTGGTCAACATGTTATAAATATAAAATTTCTACTCCTTTTAGTTTATTGATGACTAATCTCTTTGTGGGCACACTTGAAATATTTCCTTAAACTTACATTTAACTGGTTATTTGTACAAATATGTCAAACATGACCAAAGAAAAGTAGTTTCCTGTTCAAATAGAGGCGCCTTGGTTTGATCAACAAATCAACATTCTGTCATAACCTTCGGCACAAACTTTGCATCCTGTCGGCAAATCCAAAATCTAGTAATCGCAGTAAATTACTAGTATCATCATGTAGAAAATACTAGAGTGTTCTATATATTTTGATCCATATAAAAATATTACCATGTGTAATTTTGGTCTAATACTCCAAGAAGTTCTTTGTCGTTGTACACAAACATGCATGCAAGTGGTCTCAGACACAACAAGGAAAAGAAAAGCAGTAACTGTCATCTGTGTTATTGTTATTAATAATGTGTCAAAGAACTTGTGTAATAATTGTCTGTTTCATTTCATAGGTAAATGTTTTGATGCACTCAGAAATATCATTTATTGATAAAAAAATGTCCTACTTTCCAATAGGAGTTCCCAAAGATGATTCAACAAACAGTCCATCAGAAACTGCAACGACAAAACGGTATTGAAAGATGTTTATACAAATACCGATATTCACTGTTTTTAGAGGAAAAAGAAATTTTTATATAGCAAAAGAAAGAATATCCTAGTTAAGTCTCAAAACAGAAACCTGCTGCATACCAGAAATAACCAGGCCATACATAGCTTCTTCCATGAATGTGATTAGAGTATATGGTTCATGAATTAATGTCTTTTTTTCCTCCAACGCTGAACTGAAAAAGACTTGAGACTTGTTGATTTTAATGCCAATTCTTTGATTGTACATAATGACTGAATAAGAGGACTATCAATTATCATTATCTCTTCTGACTCAATAATAGAGATTGAATATGAAGCATCAAAGAGACATATATACAGAATGCAGATCATGTACTAATCAGTTTAAATTTAATCATATCCTAATAAACTTTTTAAATACGGATTCTTATGGTTAATCAACTATAAAAAGATGAAGAAATTTACATTATATGATCATATGGAGAGAATCATATATATGTTCTACTTATATCATATGTATGGAAATTCCACTCCTTATAATAGCTTAAACATATGAAATATCCAGAAACAAATTTCTTCAAATATGAACATCACTGTGAATCTCAGAATCAGATTAGTTTTTATTCATCAGAAAAAGTGCAAACCCCATACACAGATCATGAAATGATATATTGATAGAGTGTAACAAAAAAGACCCAGAATCAAAAGATGAATCTTTTTACACTCACATCAAATCACATATACATAAGCTCTAACTCTAGTGTCTGGATCCCTAACATAATTGATTAGATCGTACTGAATTCTATCAGATTCAGACAGATCTTTTACCTAAAAATCTATTTGATAATGAAATGAAAATGACCTAATTTTAAGATCCCTCCTTATATTTACACACTGATCCAAGATCAGCATCGAATTCGAGATCGATGAAAAAACCAAGAAGCTAGGTAACTGCAAATTAACAACAAAGCAATCCAATCAAATGCACCGTACAAGTTCCAAAACCAAAAATCCAAAATCAAACAAATCCAAAGAGAAAAAGACAGAAAATGAAAGAGTCTGTCTTCAAAAAGTGTAACTCCAAAGATTATCATCTCCTCCGTCAGAATTCCTCGGTGAATGATCATCCGAAGAATAATTTGAAAACGAGATCATCCTTGGTGGACTAACCTGCATTCCTCTAGCCATATCATCCAACAAATTCGGCATATTCAACAACTCATCCTCATCAATATATTCATAACCTTGTTGCTGCTGCTGTTGTTGTTGCATTCCACTACTAACTGAAGAACTCCCCTCAAAACCAAAACCAGAAGGGTTTTGTTGTTGTTGTTGTAGTATTCCCTCAAAACCAAAACTAGAAGCGTTTTCTTGCTGATGCTGTTGTTTTCCTTGTTCTTGTTGATCAGGTGGTTTCACTCTCATGACTTTCGCCTGTGCAGCAGCTTCAGCCGCGGCACGAATATCAGTTGAAGACAAAGAAGCCGGAATAGGATAAGAAAGCACCGAATCCGGAAAGTTAAGAGTCGTATCAGGTCCTTTTAAAGCAAGAGCAGCAACATCATAAGCAGCAGCTGCCATTTCAGCTTTAGGGTATGTCCCTAACCAAATGCGCTTTGTTTTACGCGGCTCGCGTATCTCAGACACCCATTTCCCACTCCTACAACGGGTGCCACGGTATCGTCCGACAACAACACCGGTTGTAACCACCGGGGTTGATGAAGATGAAGATGAAGGAGTTGTTGGTGCAGATGAAGATGTTACTACTTTAGGTAGTTGTATAGGTGGTGGTGGTGGAACTGTAGGAGAGTTATAAGGGTTGTTGCCATCCATGAATAAGAAGAAAAATAATAAAAAATGTTGGTGGTTTGGTTGTTGTAGGTTAACCAAGCACATATGATTAAAAAAATGTGCTATTGTTTTAGTTTTCTTAATGTTTTTGGAAATGGTATTAGAAAGAATATGAAGATAGTGTCATAGTTATACATATATAGGAATGGTAGGTTAGGTAATATATATCTATATGTGTGTGTATAGATATATTGACAATAATGTGTATGAATGAGGAGAGGAGATTAGTGTGATTTGATTTGAAGAAAAAGAAAGTGAAAGTGATGAACGAATGGGATGAAGCGTGGGAAAGTCGCGGAAATGATATCATTTATTTACAACAAAAGTAGTTAATTTGATTTGAGGGTGAGGCCACATTGTGAACACGTATTAGCCACACCATTTTTGATTATCTCTTAATATACTTATACGAGGAGGATCGTGGGGTGAACTTCACTTGTATATGTCTCTCTCTTAATGGCTATTGAGTACTGCTGACAACAAACATTGTCCCAAAGATAACGACTTTCTTTTTTTCTTTTGTTTTTACTATCAATTCACTTTTTGGGTAATCTAAATTTTTTTTATGTTTTATTAGATAAATACAAAATGATTATACAGAAGAGAATAAGGATGATGTCACAAATCTTAACTCAAACTAAATATACAGTAAAAGAAGAAAAAAAAAAAGAGGAAGGTTTTTCTCAGAGTTTTTTTTTTTTTTCTACCGATGCATTTAAACTTCTTAGATAGTTTTTTTTTCTCAGAGGAAGGTTTTTAATATTTTCATCAAAGGTTAAGGAGTCACTATTAAAATAGAGAATGAATATTGAAAAGGAACTTATGAAAATTTCTCTTGAATAAGGAAATCAATTGCTACTAAAGGTCAGAATGGATTTACAGAAAGTATAGAAACCTTAGAAGGAGATGCTAGTCATTAAGCTTCTTAGGAAGAACTTGGCCTACCATTTGATAAAGGATAGGTCGAAGAAAAAGTCCCTACTATGAATAATCTATTTTACCTTGGTTGGAAAATAGTTATTACATACGATTTTTGGGCGACGTAACAAAGGATGTCATGGAAAGTCGCTACTTTTGACAAATTGTTAAACGGATTCATCGTCATCATTGTTAATCTTGGTGAAGATCACCGGATCATCATTTCATTGAATATCGACGAAGATCGAATACAGGATTTTTATTGCGTACACATATGTATGCATTATATTTTCAATGGTTTTGCATGTATTTGTTTTTTATATAAAATAATAATAAAAAGTTAGATAAATAAAATAAATTTTTAGTTATAATATAAGAGATTATGTAAGAATTGACACAAATTTTGCACCAACAACTTTTCTACTCTTGCAATTCATTCCAGAGTTGTTTTCAAGCTTATTTAAGTTTAATTTTTTTTCAATCCAAATGCTTTTGTTATCAATGTTTGAGTTTCACTACGTAGCGCCCAAGATATATATTTGTGATGTTCGCGTTCTGATTGGATGTCGAGGATTTCTTTTGGTTTGATGTGTTGAAAATATCTTGAGCGTTGTTACTTTATAAATGGACGACAAAGATTCGTTTATAGATAAAACTGAGTTACATTTTCCCTTGGTTCTTTAGGAATACCGAAGTAATATGTTATTTCTTTTTAAATAAAAATAAAATAAAAATAAAATAAAAGAGCAACTTTTTTCCTCGATGGCTAAATCCATTGAGGTAATAGATTATTTCTATTGTAAGAAAAATGGTGAATAGAAAAAATTGAAAGTAATATGTATTGTTTCCTTTTTCAATTTTTTTTTCATTCACCAGTTTCTTTGTGTGTTGCAATATTCAAAACAAAATTGTCAAGATCGTGTTTTATGAAACAACAGCATTACTTACAAAATATTTATCAGTATGATTAGGAATAAATTTCTTAATATTGTTAGGCAAGGAAAGCAATAAATTATAAAATATTTTCTTTGACTAACAACATTGGAAAGTTATTCCAAAATATAACAATAGCCTTGCAAGAGGTAGAAAGAACAACAACAACATCATTATGTGAGATAGATTGCAAAAACAGAAAAATATTTTGTTCAATGTTGGTAAAATTAGTTTCTCTAATACCTGTATGTGCGAACAACGACACACAACCTTGAAAGACTTCTTAACTAATTAAGAAAACTTGAATAATATTATGTCTTGCAATACATCCCAAAGAATGATATTTACGAGTTTGGAACGACTGTAGATGAGTTAGGTTTAAGGAAAAACTTAATGAATAAATGCTTTTATAGACAAATCTGGGTATCAAAACCCTCGGTTAGTAGTGTAACTGAAGGAATTGATCATTTAAATTTTTAAATAAAAAAAAAAGTAAAAAGAAATTTTCCACTTTAAAAGAAATAAAAACATAAACTACAATTGCAGGAATTCAGAACATATCCCTTGAATTAGTCTTCCCCTCGGCCATCTATTCAAACCGAGGGAATATATCATGTATTTTTTTTTAAAAATTAAAACTTGGCATGTCCAGGAATTGTACCTTGGTTATTTATTGGTTGAGGTGAAAGTTTTGTCATAAAATATATTATTTGTAGTAGTGTGTGGAAACTTACATGAGGTTTTTAGATCATGGACATTGATAATGGTTTCTTTATGGTCAAGTGTGAACTTCTCGCGGATAGGGAGAAAATTGTGTTAGAAGTTCCGTGGATGTTGTTTGACCATTATTTGGAAATGACTCGATGGACTCCAGACTTTGCATCTCCTATCATAAAAGTGGATAATAATTTGGTTTGGATTCAATTTCCAAGGCTTAACTTATTGTATTATGATGAAAGTGTCCTTCTTGGCTTAGCATCTGTTGTGGGTACTCTTGTTAAGGTAGATGCTAACACCCTGAATGTAGAGGGGGAGGTTTTCGAGAATTTTTATGGAGATGGATTTGACCTTTCTAGTTGTCGGAAAGGTCAATGTTAATGTCCACTGGTACAATGTGTAGTATGAATTTCTTCACATTATTTTCTCCAGTTGTGGATGTTATGGACATCACACACGTGATTGGAAGAAAAAACAAACAATCTGACGCAGCCGACCATTCCTGGAGTGGTGCAACCAAGTAGCTCGTTGAAAAATGTTGTTTTCCATGAGAAAAGACTAACAAAATTGCATCGGGAAGTGGCTGATGATAGCACCGAAACTGTATTAAGAGAATCAGAAGAAGAAAAAATGTAGTTTATTGTGATTGGCTGGTGGTGCAGAGGAAAAAACGCAACAAAATAGTCATTTATAGTCACGGGAAATCTTTATCCAATAATGGACTTGATAGAGATCTTGGTAGTTTTAAAATCAAGGGGATTAATGTTTCTTGAAAAGGAATAAACGCTAACAAAAAAAGTGTTGGACCCAATCAACTTGACGCGATTTCTAAGAAATAGTTATTTGATAAGAGTAGACCCACCCTAGACGTGCTCATCCAGCACACAGAGGGGATTCACACGCCAAGACCAAGTATGTCATTTTGGAACCACGTCTTGCTCTTAGTGGGCCTTTGCATCAAATTGGGCCAACTTTTAATTCATGTCCAATACAAAAGGGTATGTCTAGTACTGCTAAATATAATTACATCATTCCCATAGTAAATTTGGGTTTGGATACCATCACACGATATAAAATTTTGCATTTCGAACCAACAATAAGTCAAGCAGATGGGTATAACCAATTCATTATGAAAGAGGGTGCTACTAAAGAGGAGGAAGTTGTTCACGAAAATTCAATTGAATGTGAGTCATCTATGTATGTTGTCGCATGTCTAGGACTTTCTTTGTCACCTTCATCAAATTGACTAGTTATGTTAGGTTTCCAAGAAGTGTTACTCTCATGGAATATCTAGGGAGCATCTAATGATAATTCTAAAATACACATGATGGAATTGATTAGAAAAACTCTCCAATGTTTCTAATCGTTACCGAAATACATATTGGTTTTCATAAGCCCACGTCTTTCTAGGATAAACTTGGATTTGTAAGTGTTCACTATGTGAATATGCTTGATCAATATGGGAGCATTTGGGTGTTAAATCTAAATGGTAGTAATATTATGACTGTCGTTCATGATATCTTTATGGATACAATTTCTATCATGATATCATTGGGAACTTCATCTTGGTATTTAACTGAATTCATGCTAGTCCTGTGTAAACTTCTCATCATAGGCCATGGCTTTATCTCATTAATCAAAGTAACATTGTTGAACATCCTTAGTTGTTGATTGTAGACTTTAATGACATCATTCATTTGAGGGAAAAAGAGGTAATTTTAATCATTCTAGGGCAGCTATTTTGTTGAATTCCATTGATAAATGTAATTTAGATGAAGTAGCTAGACATGACTAGTGGGAATTTTACTTGGAATAAGCCTTGTACTGGTAATCCAGTGGTCAATCTCAAGCTGGATAGGTCTCTCATTGAAGTTACTTCGCGTATGACTTTCCCTGACGCGTATGTTGTATGTTGAGATGTTGTGTAGATTTCTTTCTGATCACAACCCAATTCTCCTTACGTGTTGCCTTTCCCTCCAAGACTACATGCCGTGTCCTTTTAGGTTTGAGACTCTTTGGAAAAACTAACTCAAAATACTCCAATATAGTCCAGACTTCTTGGGGTTTATCCTCAAATAGAATTGTAACTTGTTTCCAAAATGTGCAGCACAATTCTATCCTTTTTAATAAGGAAACTTTTGAAAATATTAGCAAACGAAAGCACAACATTGAAAAAGAGACTCAAGGGTATCCATTTCTCTCTAGAGAGAATATATTCGACAATACTTATTTATCTCCAACAAGAGCTTTAATAGGAGTATGATGAGATTCTTGCGCAAGAGGAGATTCATTGGTATCAAAAGGCTGGAGATGATTCTATAAAATTGGGAGATTTTAACACCAATTTTTTTCATAACAAGACGATAATCAGGCAGAAGAGAAATAAAGTCAATGATATTTATCTTCCCAATGGTGTTTGGTGCAATGATGATCATATTCTCAACACATAAACACTGGATTTTTTCAAAGGTCTTATCTTCCCTACATCTCCTATACTCCCCACTAGTATGGACGACTCAACTATGGCTTTGATCCTTAGCGAAGAAGCCTAACACTCTTTGACTCAACAGGTGACGAGGGAAGAAGTTACTTATGCGTTGAATCAAATGCATTCTTTCAAGGAGACTTACCTTGATAGATTCCAGAGTATTTTCTTTAAATAGTTTTGGCATATAGTTGGATATGACGTTGTCCAACTTATATTAGATACTTTTGTGACTGGTAACTTTCACTAATCTCTTTTTGAGACTCTTATTGCATTAATTCCTAAGGTTGATTGTCCTCAAAATTTTAAGGAATTCAGATCCATTAGCTTATGTAACACTTTTCACAAGCTTATTATGAAGATTATGGTTAACATATTGTGTCCTTATCTAAATTAGATAGTTGGACCTTTTTAGAGTAGTTTTTTGTATGGTTAATGGACAACTGATAATGCCATTATTCTCTAAGAAGTAATTCATTCTATGTTTAAATCTAAAAGAAAAAAGTTAACATGTTGTTCAAAATAGATCATGGAAAGGCCTATGATCATGTTAATCAGGACTTTTTGGAATTTAGTTTGAAGTGAAACAGGTTTTCTCCCATTACTATAAAGTTGATTATGCACTGTATAAATAGATCCTCTATGTCAATTCTTTAGAATGAGAGACGACTACCAAACTTGAATGTTTGACTGTCCTGCCCTAGTATTGCATTAAAAACACCAAAGTACCATTCATTTCCTATTAAATACCAAAGTACCATGTTTTCAAAAAAAAATCGTTATTGTTACAAAGCAACCGCCCATTGAAAGGGTGAAAGCTTGTAAATAATTTGGGAACCGCCCATTGAAAGGGTGAAAGCTTGTAAATAATTTAGGAACCGCCCATTGAATGGGCGACAGTGTACAAATTAAAAGAGGAACTTCCCATTGAATGGGCAGCAATGTTATAACGTGTTTTTTTAAATTATAATTCAATAAATTATTTGTATTTATTTATTTATTTATTTATATTAATAGTTGAATATAAAGTAATTATTTATTTATATTAATGAAAGGATTAATGGTAATTGATTATAATTATTTATATTTAATTATGTGTTTAAAATGATTTTAAAAAAATAATTGTTATAATTAAAGCTATATTTAATTAATAAATAAAATAACGATAAAAACAAATAAATAATAATGGAAAGGAATATTTATTTATTTAGGTAAAAAAAATTACATTAAACCCCTATCTAGCCTTGATTTTGACCCAGTCTATGAAAGCATTGGTAGGTTCCACATGTAGGAGCTTTCCAATTCGAGTTGACCTTTTATGATTTTCATCAGCATTTGTTGGTTGAGTAGAAGATCCTGTGTCATTCCTAGGATCCATTAATTCAGCAACCATTTCATCATTCAATAATTCCATTGTCGTCGCACTACCAAAACTTAATCTGGTTCCCTCGTTATTCCAATTCAGTTGGGTAGTAAGTGGCATTGAGCTATGCATGTAGAGTTGATAGTTTTGGGAAGAATTTAGGGTGAAGGTTTGTGAGTGGTAAAAAGGGATTTGTGGTTCGGGTGTTTAATTGTTTTGTTCTTGTGAGGTAGGTTGTGAGAATGAGTATTGGTTATATTGGGTGGTGGATGGTGTTTTTGTTTTATGTATGATGTTGAGGGGGGTAAATTTTGAGTTTTGTTGTTAGGTGTTGAAGGTTTGGGTTAAATGATGGGTATGATTGATGGTAGTGTTGTCTATTGTACCAAATACATTGCGCAAAACTTCATTAGAGAAATCAAGAACATAAACCCTCAAAAAAAAGTTATTAACATGGGTAAGTATCTATCTATTTGCTAACATTATATCTTTGGCAATTATATATTATAATGCTAACCCATTTTTAAAACATATAGGGTATGCTTTAAACCAACCAACATTTCACTATTACCAGGATGAAATCGGCATGGTTAATGGTGATGCTTTAAGGTGGGTAGACAATATTTCCGTAGAAAAATGGACAAGGGGATTTGACGAGATTCGGTGTTGAGGTCACATGATAATGAACCTCGTTGAGTCAATGAATTCATTTTTTAAAGGCACCCGTAATTTGCCTATTACATCATTGGTAAGTGCAACATATAGACTGGGATTACTATTTTCTGAAAGGGGTGCACAGTGGAGTGCAGTGTTGAGTTCAAGGCAAACATTTACAACCAATTACGTTAAGGTGATGAAAGAAGAAACAATAAAATCTAACACACATCAATTACAAATTTTTTACTATAATCAAAACACTTCCAGTGTCAAGGAGACAATGGACAACTATGAGGGAAAGCCTATGGGAAATTACAAGGTCAACCTGATAAATGGTTGGCGTGACTGCGGAAAGTTTTAGGCATACTGTGTTCCTTGTTCACATGTTATCGTTGCATGTTCTACAATGCGCCAAGACGCCTATGCTCTTTTGTCCAACGTTTACAAGGTTGAAAACCTATTTGGGGTTTACAGCACAAGCTTTCTAGTGCTACCATGTGATAAATATTATTCCATTTATGAGGGAGATCAAATTTGCCATAATGCAAGAATGTGGAGGAACAAGAAAGGTCGTCCAGTGAGAAAATGTATTAGAAGATAAATGGACACGACTGATAAGTTGGAGAGAAAATGTTCCATGTGCGTCTTCACGGTCACAACCGAACTCGGTGTCCCAATGTTGGAACTATTTTTATTTTGTTATCAAGTATTAATTTCAAATTTCCATCAAGTTTCTCAATTATTTGAACTGTAACTAATTAAGTAACAAATATAAATAAGAATCCAGATAACACAAAACGCAACAAGTCTAAAAAACAACACATACAGTAGATATCAAAATAGATATAAAAAATACATAACCACAACATTTATAACTGATTACAACAATTAAATTGATATCATTTATTCCAAACATCATTTCTCCAGCATCCTTATCATTTCTAACTCGCGCCCACCTATTATGGGCATCATGTATCTTAATACTTCTTACTTTTTCACCTTCATGTATGTCTCTATCTAACCAACGAATCAACTCCCTATGTAGTTGCTTGAAACTACAGCTGTTCTGGAAGAGCATCTCCATCAGCGACTTGTCTCTCGAATAAATCACTTTTCCTTTGCGGCGGCGAATCATGTTAGCACTATTACAAGAAAATGATAATAGATGTGAAAAAATGGATCACACCACACCTCTATTTATATCAGATCTGCATTGTACTTAAATAATAAAATAATCAAAGGATCCGCCCGTTGCAGTGACAGAGTTGTACTTAAATAATAAAATAATCAAAGGATCCGCTCATTACAGTGAGGGAGTTGTACATAAATAATAAAATATTTAAAGGATTTGTCCATTGCAGTGACATAGTTGTACTTAAATAATAAAATAAACAAAGAATATGTTCATTATAATGATGAAACTGTACTTAAATAATATAATAATCTAAAGATCTGCCCATTGCAATGACGGAGCTGAACTCAAATAATAACAAAATTATATACATATAGTCAATTTAAATTATTTGAAATTAATTTATAATAATTAAAATCAAATTAACATATATTCATTATTAATTAAAACATAAAAATTTATTTAATTAAAATAATTACATACATAAAAATAAATTAAAATTATTTATTATAACTTCAGAACTAACTAATTAATATATATATATATATATATATATATATATATATATATATATATATATATATATATATATATATATATATATATATATATGTATATATATATATATGTATATATATATATATATATATATATATATATATATATATATATATATATATATATATATATATGTATATATATATATATATATGTATATATATATATATATATATATATATATATATATATATATATATATATATATATATATATATATATATATTCATTTAAATATATTAATTAACATATATTCATTTTATATATATATATATATATATATATATATATATATATATATATATATATATATATATATATATATATATAATGAATATATATATATATATATATATATATATATATATATATATATATAAAATGAATATATGTTAATTAATATATTTAAATGAATATATATATATATATATATATATATATATATATATATATATATATATATATATATATATTATTAATATTCAATTATAAAAAATATATTAAAAAAAAACATGTTACACAGTGCTACCCATTCAATGGGCGGTTGTAATGCTGTTTTGAGAGGGATCGCCCATTCATTGGGCGACAACTCTATAAACCAATTTTTTTTTGAATTCATGGTAGTTTGGTATTTATTGGTGAAACACATGGAATTATAGATATTAGTTTCTAAAAAATGGCAATATGGTAAAAATAATTCACCAAATTTTATTCTGACTAGAGGTTTACATCAAGGCGACCCCTTTCACCCTATCTTTTTCTTATTTGTATGGAATACTTGTTATAGACAATCATCGAGAAGTCGATGAAGGCCAATGGAAACCTCTCAATTTATTTCATAATGGACCTACTCTATCTTATTATTAGTTGATGATGATGCTTTTCTTTTTCCTAAGGTTTCTAAGTATCAGGCAAGGATCATTTCAGATATCTTGAATTGTTTTGCCATGTTTTTTTGGCCTTAAAGTGAATGTTCATAAATCAAATGTGTTCTTCTTCTCTACCACTAAAAGAAGTAAAATGGATTTTATTATCTCTAGCATAGGTATCAAGGAAACTTTTAATCTAGAGAAGTAATTCGGTTTCCTTAAGTTGCTTAGTCATCTTCATTGCATGGATTTTAAGTTCATAGAGGATAAAATTAGCTAGAGATTATCATATTGGTAACATAAATTGTTAAACAAGGCTGTTCATTTAACTTTGGTAAAGTTTGTCCTAAACTTCATCCTAAATTATTATATGCAAGGCTTGGCTACCTCAGCCAACTTATGAGTCTATTTATGTGATGACTAGTAAATTTTTTTGAAATTGTAATTCTAACTCTGGTGTGCATCTTGGTGGATGGAATAAAATCACTAAGCCCAAAATGTTGGGTGTTATTGGGATCTAGAAATCAACAAAGGTTAGTAATTCTATGTTTAGTAAGCTGGTTTGGGGTCTCCATTGGGTTTGTGATTCCTTATGGTTGTTTGGGAAGCATGGATGAGGTTGTTGTCACTACTACAAATGATATATTTCATGACAAAGTTTTCACCTCAGCCAATGAAAATTTGAGGTTAGATGACCTGAAACACATCATTTTTTAAGAGTTCAATCTTATCCCTCAGTTTTGTTGAAAATCGACAAGTTATGTAGCTTATGGTTTGAGCTTCGATTCCTGGACCTTGCAAATTTATGCTTTATTTTGAACCCAAATTTTGCCATTATTTTATTAATCATCTTATACCCGATTTATTTAAGAAACTAACAATAAAAGTTGATTAATATTTTATTTAAATAAATTGAATGTGGTTTTTACCTCGATAGTGTTCTCTCAGTTTTTCTTAAAACGGAGATGTAAACTCTAAATAATATTTTAATAAATCATCAAAATGTTATGTTTCATTCACTTTTTATACCCCTAGTGTCACACCCTAATTTTTAAGCCTAATGTTCCACCTCATTTTCATCTTTAGCATAACATTCTAGGTCAATCATTCATGCATAACTAACTAGGTTATCAGGCATTACTTTATTTTGTTTCCTATGGATTAGGGTTTACTTTAAAGGGATCAAAGGATTGGTCAATCAAGGTTTTGAAGGGATAATCAACCAAACATGTCCTCATGTTCTCAAGAGACTCATCTCTACCCAATATCAAGTACAACATGGCTTCATTACAAGTTCTTTAAATCCTTCTGGCCTTGAAACTAGATTTTCTCAACCGAAGTTAACTGCATCTTTGAATTTTGATCAAGACATGATCTCAAGCCTTTGGACATGATTCAAGACATTCAAATACATCCTTTAAGTCTATTTATGGAGTTCAGATAGCCCAATAGATTGATTTTTTTGAAGATCAGAAGGTGAAGATTCATCTGATAAAAAGTCAATTATTCCTTTAATTCAAGGTTTGACTTTTGAGAATTTTGGTCAACCATTCCACCCTCAAGTTAAGAATGAGGATAACATGTGGTTTAGGTCATGATCAATCAAGAAAAACCAAGATAAAGGAGGTTACTTGCAAAAAGAGCAATCATGTGGAAGTGAAAATTTTCTAAGTTAAGATGAAAATTCTAATTTGATGTTGACTTGCGAAGGTCATAACTTCCAATCTATGCATCCACTTTCTTTAGTCCAAAGATAAATTTTAAGAGCTCATTCCATCCTGCAACTTTGTCAATAAGGAGAAATTCCCAAAAAGTGCATAGATTTCAAGTTATGATAGCATGAAGTTGAGAAAAACAATATTTTAGAGTTCTATACTTATAAATCTTTCTAAGTGTTGAATCCAAAATTGGAGGTTAAGTTTTCAAGACCATTTTTCTCATGGTTCTTGGCTCCAATCTAAAATTCTTTCAACATGAAAGTTGTTAGGCTTTCTTCAAGCTTTCTGTTGATGTCAAGAACCCCTCCATTGGATCAATAGATCTCAAGTTATAGTCTTCCAAAGTTATAGATCCAAGGTTTGCCATAATATCCATAACTTAGAAAAATTATAGGTCATGTGGGACAATAATTTGGATGTGTTTTTACTCATTCTTTCTCCTGTTTCCAAGCTTCATTTCAAAATGTATTAAACATGAAAGTTGTTCTACTATTTCCCTACTTTTCATTGAGCCAAAGAACTCACATTTTGAATCAAAATTCATCAAGTTAAGAATGCTTAAAGTTGGTTATGTGAAACTTGTGGTTATGCATGCCATATGCTTCATACTTTTTCATGATAATCAATCACTCTTGCAACAACTAATGATTTACTATCTCGTGCGCATGATCCTTCACAAACTTCACCAAACATTGCCAAAACAAGTTAGACATCCCAAGTATTATTTATATGCTTCATGAACAAGACTTGCAAGAATTGGCAAGATGACAAAATACACAAAGCTTGCTCACTACTCATGATGCTTCATTCTTCCACTTTCTGACCATCATGCTGCACCAAAACATTACCAACCAAGCACCCTAAACCAGCCATGCTCGTACCATATTTTCATTCCCTCTCATTTTTCAAACTTTTATCAAAAACATTAACCATAAGTTTCACCTCAGTAATTTCCATTTTGACCTCACAATCACATCATATATATTAGAAAAACCCTAGCTAACAAGGGGGTTCTGATTCTGCAGCCAAAACACTCAAGAAAATTCTCTCACTCTAAAAAAATTGTCTCTCTTCGAATCTCCCTCTCCTTCAAGTTTCTGGATTCCATTTTGTTCCTATCATCATCCTTAAAGATCAAGCAAGGAGAAGGATCAATTTGGTAAGGTGTTGAAGCTCAAAACAGAGTTGTAAAGCTTCATTTTTTGGTAACTGCTTCTCAACCTTTTTCTCTTATGTTTCATGTGTTATAAGCTTTGATTTTGCATATTTAGAACATTAGAGTGATGTAGAAAATATTTGGGTTATTGTTGTTTAGTTTTGTGAAAGTTCAGTTTATACACATCAAACTTTAATGGCTTTTTTAAGGGTGTTAGAGTGCTTAAAAGTGAAAACTAAGGGGGGAAATGAGTCCAGCGTGAAATTTTGAGTGGAAAGGAGTTAAAGTTTTTGAGTTTTGGTGAGGTCTTGTGCCAGCTCTGGCGAGGGTCGTCGGAGAAGACGACCAAAGCTAAGGCTCCGGCGTCTGGCTGGCCACTTGAGTCAACCCTCCCTTAACTTTCCCACGTGGAGCCCATGTGGCACTGAATCATTGACACATCATTTAATGAATCTTGTGTGGCCTTTTTTTGTTCATTCTGAGTTTTGTTTGGATTAAATTGACTTGGGCCTAGCAAAAATTGATACTGACACCCCTGTTTTATGGCCCAAACGCGCGTGTTAAGTGATCATGTTGTTTCCTGAACTACACTTGCACCCCCTTTCATCATTTATTTTTATTTATTATTTTTTATTTTCTTCTCTTTTCATTTTAATTTATTTTTAATTGTTCCAAGCTTTATAAAAAATACCAAAAAATGCTTTTTAGACATTTTAATGTCTCTAAAATTTTATCATATTTTTTATTTTTATTTTTAAAATCATTTTTCTATTTTATTTTCATTTATTTTTAAAAGGTGTTTACCTAAATGCCCTTAGATTATGGTTTTGCTTCTTGATGCCTTAAACACTTTTTATTGAGCCAAAATTTTTACACTCTTTTGACATTTAATGTGATGATGTTTGCGTGTGTTTTCTAACCTTTGGTGATGTTATTTGATTTGCTTTTCATTTGATTTTGTATCCCTCGATTTATGCTCGACTAGTAGGATACCCTAGGCTTATTGGTTGGTCTTGTGTGAGATCTTGTGCCTTTCTTTTAGAGACCTTTTACACACACATACTTGAGTCTATGGCCATGAGGTAGAGTCTTTTATTTGAATTTACTTGGCTATTTTCTCATTTTCCATTGGTGCCATAAGTTAGGGTTAGTTTTGAACATGAGCATGCCTTGTTTTGACCTAGTCTTTTAACATTATTTCTTGTATGGATCCCTTTGATGCTTTTTGATCTTAAATAACATAGAAATCTATGTTTAAGCTTCTAACTTCCCTGATTTTAATGTGTATTTCTTTCCCATTTGATGCTTTCACTTGTATTTGGATGTTTGAGCCCTTTTGTGGTTGATATGGATTGGTACATGCTTAGTTCTTTGCACATGTTTTGAGTATGATTCTTGTTGAGTTTCTTTAACATCATGTTGTTTATTATGATATTGAAATGTTTGGTTTAGCTTCTGACCTATCTTGGTTTCATGCTTTAGCTTCTATTTTTGAATCACCTTTGACCTCTTTCTTGTGAACTTGTTATGATAAGTGTGTGACTATTGCTTTGATACATGATTGATCCTCTTATTCATTTTTTCTTAATCATTTGAATGTGTTGAATATGATATAGTGTTGCTACTGACCTACTTGAGTTCTTATCTTATGTGGTTTACCTTGGCTTTACCTTGAGGTCATTTTCTTTGTGTTCCATTGATGTTGCTTGTTTATGCCTAAATCCAAGAGGAGGGTTCATGGTTGACTATGTAGTCATGTGCATTGCATTTATTTTCCATCTTTCACCCTTTATCTAATATTTGTTCCTCTTAAGGTTGATTACCTTAGGTTGTATATACATAGGTTGTGCACTTTAGACTGATTACTTTAAGTTGTTTCCCTTAGGCTAGTCTCCCTTAGGACGTTAACTTAGATAACTTACAATTAAGTTCCCATTTCCTATGAGAGAATTAGACATGAATCACTCTTAGTTGAGATGTAGTTCTCCTACCCCATGACATTGCTCAGAAAGATGTTGACTTCGTTTCTACTTGGGGGAGGTATGTGGCATACCCATTGATTCTTTATCCGAGTTGGATCCCTTCTCTCAATGTGAAGCAAAGATCCATCTTCCATGTGTTCCTGGTGGTTTAGTTGAGTATTCTCCTTAAGATTCATCTTGTATCTTCTCCTAAAACCAACAAACATTTCTTTTACTTATAGTGAGTTGAACTACAATTGCTCTAACTTCATATACATGATACGTAGGCATAGGATTGCGATGATCCTAGCGAGCTATCTTTTTCTTTTTCCACCTTTTACCTTACCCATCTTTTCACCTTTAGCAGACAATTAACAAATAACACAATTTAACAAAAGGTTCCTATAGAGTACTATAGATACTTAGGGTGCTAATACCTTCCCTTAGTATAACGAACCCCCCGGATCTTAGGTTCTCTTTTTCTTTGTTTTTTCATTGCATGTTTATAGGTTTATTCATGTTTTCCCCTTCCCTTGGATAAATTGAAGATCAGTGGTGAATTAGGATTTGTGAGCCTAGTTAACTTAATAGTTAAGGTCTCCGATTTTCACCACGACACCTAGCATTTTTCTTTGACTGGAACACCATTCTGTCAACCTAAAAAGCTGAAACACCATCTTCTCTAAGAAGGAAGGAATCTCGAACCTCAAACCAACACTTTTCTTTGTCTCTCTCATGTTCTCTGGTAGGTAAAATTGTCTCATAAAATATTATTGTTGTTGTTGTCGTTGTTATTGTTGTTGTTGTTGTTCTTTTCGTCATCATCGGTGTTATTGTTATTGTTGTTATTTTCATTCGTTTTGAGACTTAGGGTATAATATAGTGTTGTTACTTACTGTTGTTGTTATTATTATGGTTTTTTGAGACTTAGGGAATTATTTAAAATTACACGACATGGGTATGGCATAGTGAAATGATAAAAAAACCTATGTCACATAGAGTTGAAGATGATGAATTTATGAATGATACTCTATAAGATATGATTCGTGATATTGGAGTAGATGCTTTTAAGAAAACCCACGTGGAAGATACTTTGAAAAGTGACATGGAAGAGTCTTTATATCCAGGATTAATTTTTTTTACAAGATTGTAAATTGTTTTAAGACTATTTAATCTTAAGACAAGAGGTGGTTGGATAAGATAACATGTTGTCAGGAAGTAGTTTTGAGGACAAGAAAATATTGTGTCTAATGGGTTTGGACTATGTCAAAATACATGCATGTCATAATGATTGCATAATATATAGGAAAAAATATGAAAACTTGAAGGAGTTCCCAAGGTGTGGACAGTCACACTACAAGAAGAAGAACAATGATGCTGAAAATGATGATGGCTTAACTAGAAAGGGTGTTCCTTCTAAGGTGATATGATACCTACCGATAATTCAAAAGTTCAAGAGAATGTTTGTTAATGTAAGATACGCAAAGAATACTAGATGGAATGCAGGTGAAATATTATGTGATGGAAAATTTTGTCATGTAGCTAATTCATTACAATGGAAAAAAACTCATACGGTGTTTTACGATTTTTCCTTTAAGCCCAAGAACCTTAGGCTTGTTCTTAACACCGATGGAATGAACCAGTTTCGTAATTGAGTGCTAACAATATTTCATGGTTTTTTCTTCTTATACTTTACTACCTATCTATGTGGTTGTGCAAGAAGCGTAAATATATGATGTTATCAACGATGATTTCGGGTCCTAAATAGCTAGGGAACGACATAGATGTTTATTTAATGCCATTGATTGAAGATTTAATAATTTTGTGGGAGGGAGACATTGAAGTTGATCATGCGTATACATGTGATAGCTTTAAGTTGCATTATGTGTTGTTTTGCACAATCAATGACTTTTCTGCATACGGTAATTTATCTGGGTACATCGTCAAAGGACACAAAGTGTGTCTAATATGTGAAGATGATACATCCTTCCACCAATTAAAAAATGGAAAAAAAAATGGTTACCTTAGGCATCAAAAAATTCTAAGAACTAATCATTCATATCATAGATTATGGGAGGCTTTTAATGAAAAACAAGAATTTGGAAACGCTCCAAAGCCCTTAACTATGAAAGATGTTAATAAAAGAAAATAACACATTAATACTATCTTTTAAAAGAAACGAAAAGGGCCTGTGGAGAAAAATATTTGGAAAAAGAGGTTGGTTTTCTTTGATCTTCCATATTGGTTTAGCCTCGATGTAAGACATTGTCTTGATGTCATGCATGTGGAGAAAATGTATGTGATATTTTGATTGGAATACTTCTAAGCATTCAAGGCAAGACAAAAGATACTAAGAAAGTCCGTGAAGATATGGTGGTGATGGGTATACAATAAGAGTCAGCCCAAAATATATAGGAAATATAATATATTTTTCCCCTGCATGTCATACTCTGTCTAAAAAAGAAAAAAATTGTGATTGTTTGTAGGGTATCAAAGTTCCCCAAGGGTACTCATCAAATGTGAAGAAACTTGTTTCAATGAATGATCTCAAATTAGTGGGCGTAAAATCTCATGATTGTCATGTCTTGATGCAACAACTTCTACCAGTGGCTATCTGTGGCATTCTACCAAAAAATTTAAGGGTAACTATAACTAGATTGTGCTTATTCTTTAATACTATATGTAGTAAAGTCATTGAACTTGGAAATTTAGATGAGTTGGAACATGAGGCTTCAATTATCTTATGTAAATTAGAGATGTTTTTCCCTCCATCATTTTTTGATATTATGGTTCACTTAATTGTTCATCTAGTAAGGCAGATTAAAATTTGTGGTCTAGTTTATTTATGGTGGATGTATCTAGTAGATCGATACATAAAGATCTTTAGAGGGTATACAAAGAATCAAAATTGTATGGAAGCTTCGATCATTGAACGGTACATCACCGAAGAAGTTTTTGAGTTTTGTACAAACTATTTGTTAGAAGCGAACTCTATAGGAATTCCTGAGTTTTATCATGATGGAAGGTATAATTGTAGAGGTATTCAAGGTTTAAATGTTAATACATTTGACTGAGGTGTAGTACTTCAAGCACATTTTTATATATTGAATAACTTTAGTGAAGTTTAACCTTACTTGACCATTAACAAAAAGTTTTATCAAGGAAAAATTTCCCCGGATGAGTGTAAGTGTTTTTTGACAAAGCTTAACAAAACTTTCATAACTTGGTTTAATGAAAGGATTTCTAAGAGAGTAGTGCAGCAACGGAAATTAAATGGATGTCACATATATCTAAGTTTAATGTAATAACTCGGAGTGCATACGATATTGCTAATTATTCATTCTATACAAAATCAAAGGATGATTGTAGCGCCGTGATAAATAGTGGAGTTATGGTTGAAGCTGAATCCATGCACTTCTCTAGTTTGAAAGATAATAATCATGTACTGTCAGTTAAAGCATACTTTGGGTTCATTGAGGAGATTATGGAGATTGATTATGATACTTTTAAAGTGTCGTTATTTAAGTGCAAGTGGGTTGACAATACCTCTGGTGTAGAAACTGATTTATATGAACGAACCATTCATCATGGCATTCCAAGAAAAATAAGTTTTTCATGTCACTTATCCTTCTAACACAAGACGATTAGTTATTCTACAAGGAAAATATATTCCTGATAGTGATAAAAATCAAGATTTAAATTTTGATACCGTCACTTTTGCAATAGATGTACGTATCATATCAGAAGAAAATGATTTTGATGATGATGGGCATGATATTCATCATGATCATCAAGAGGGGATATGGGAAAACTCGTAAGTAAATGTTTTATATTACTTAGTAATATATATTTACTCATTTATCTTTTTATATTCTTTTTACTAAATATTTAATGTTGTTATTGTTGTTGATGATCTTAATTAGTTTCAAATGTGGTTCAAATTATAGGTGGTTAACGACTGGTGGAAAATCACAGAAGAGAACTTTTGGGCAACCTACAAAACTTTGCATTTTGGTTATTTCTTTTGTTGGTTAATCAATTTTTTTAGTTTTAATTTGTTATAAAGTTATAAGGTATACCTATGTCATTTTGGCTTTGCAAATGGTGTAAACAAATAATATTTTTGGTACAATGATTCTCTGGAAAAAGGTACAAAGTAGTTATTTCAGAAATGGTTAAAATATGATTCTGCAATAATGTATCTGCTTCAGAAATGTCCAAAATATGGTTTTGTAATACAAGTTCAAACTAAAATATAGAGAAAAAAAAATAACAGTGTTTTCCCTCGATTATTATTTTAAACTGAGGTGATAATATTACTCCATTGCCTCAATTTCTCAAATAACCAAGAAGAAATGTGAGGCGCATCATCAAGTTCAGAAAAATAATAAAAATGCAAAAGTTGGGGATCTTACCCATGCAAAGAACAATTTACCCCTAAGTTATTGCAAAACAGAGGGGTAAAGTGGCAAGTTTTCATGACGCCCTTTGTTACCTCGCCTATGTAACTGAGGTTTAATCCCTATCGCATCCGAGGTAAAATGAGTATTGATCTAACCTGATCAGAAGGGGATCGATGGCTGGCCACGTACTGTTGGACGGCTACCTGTTCACCGGTGATGAGGAGGAGAAGGGGGTGTACCTGCAAGACACTCCGATGCCAAAGTAAGGAATTGGATAGAGTGAGAGCAAAGTACAGAAATTGGGTAAGAAGTGAATTACCTGACCCTCTTGTGAAAGAGGGTATTTATAGAGAGACCCCAACGCTGGGCCAACGGTCACTTGTGTTGGGCTGGATGGCCAGGCCCAACCCAGGTGACTGTTAGGGCTTACGTGGCGTAGTGAAGACCAGGACGTGGTCTTCGCCCTAGTCCAACTGTCATGTGGTCTCCGGAAAGTGGGTTTAACCTGCTCTTTCGGAGGTGGGCAGTTGGGGGATGACGTGTCCCCGCGGAGGGGAGCACGTGGAGAACGTGTGAAGGACACGTTGTCCTGCCCGACAGGCGAGCGGGTGGCGCCCGTGGGGGGGCAGGTCGCGCCCGCGGAGGGCGGTGTTATGTCGAGCGGGTGAGTCTCCTGCCCGACGTAGTTGGGACAGGTCTTCCTCGCAGGGAGACCTTTCTTGCTTGTCGGGGACCTCGTGCCCGACGCGGTACTCGGACTGGATAGGGCCTGGTGGAACATTATTGGGCTGGACCTGCATGGTCAGCCCGGGGTCCAGGCCAGAACAGGAGCCCCCCAAGTCGTTGCTCCGAGGAAGGGAGCGAGGACTTGACGACGTCGTTCCGGGGAAGTGGATTGGCCCGGGGGAAGATCCTTCAGCGCGAGCACGCGTGTTCTACGTCGTCAATTGTACGGGCTTGAAGACGGGTATTGGCGAGGAGAGGTGAAGGGGCGCGTCTGTTTGCTTCCGCCACGTGTCGCACGCTGGGTGGCTGCTAGGGAGGCTACCCTAGGGTACTCAAGTGTCTAGCGACGCTTCGAGTCCCGTGCAGGGGTATAAGTAAGCGATCCCCTGCTCATTTCTCACTTTTCGCCTCTTGTTCTTAAGTCTCCTGCCTGCTGTCCCGCCGCCGTCTGATATCTCCGTCGTCACAGTCGCCGCGTTCTCCGTCGTAGATTCCATCGCAGTAAGTTTCCTTTCTCTTTTCTTCTACTTTTCTTGTTTGTTTCTTGACCGTTGTCGGGGCCGTTTGAATGCCCCGAGGAGAGGCAAAGATCTCCGCCGTTCTAGGGTTTTTATTATGAATGTCCCGGGGAGAGATGCTAGTTCCGATGAGTGTCCCGGGGAGGGAAGCTTTTTCCGATGAATGCCCCGGGGATAGATTCTTTACTCCGATGAACATCCCGGAGAGCGACGTCTATTCCGACGGATGCCTCCGAGGAGGGTTTGCAGTTTGGGTCATATTGATAACCGGGGAGGTGGTAGGTTAGGGCAGATCCACCGGGGACGGTGCTCGGGGAGTTCTCGTCGCCCTTTCACTTGACTTGCGGTGGAAGGGTGAATTTGATCTCTGTCATCAAATTCATCGTTACCTTATGCTTTTCAGGTGTTGATGACTACGCTCGTCTTGGGCACAATGGTCGAGGATAACGAGCTGGACGTTCCCTATTTTGATGAGCGCGTCGTTCCGATCGGAGACTGGGTGGCCGAGGAGCCTCTAACCACGCCCTCCTGCTTTGCTTCTTATTCGACAGGGGCCTATGCCACCGTGGAGGACCGGGAAGAGGGGGATCCTCAAAACTGGCAAGTCTACCGTCCTTGGCCAGGTCACCGAATTTGTTCGAAATACGGGCAGATGCACTTTCCGATGTATGAGTTTTACTTCAAAGAGGCTAGGCTCAGGTTTTCCCTTTTCGGGCCTCTTCGACTAGCTGAGGTTGGCCCCGTCGCAGCTGCACCCTAACGCCCTGGCTTTTATTCGGGACTTCGAGCTCGTGTGCCAATATCTCCAGGTCGGCGTCACGCTGCCGCTGTTCTTTCGTATTTTCCATCTGCAACGGCAGTTGGTGAGTGGTCGACATGGCTGGGTGTCGTTCAAGCAGCCGGACAGGCTTTTCAGAACGTATATGGACTCTGTCCGAGATTTCAAAGGTCGCTTTTTCGTGGTCAGCCCGATCACGCACGAAGGGGTCCGTTCTTTATATTTGGAGGGGGAGAGGATAGTGGATGGCCGTCGCGAGGCCGTCATGCTGCCCCGGGTGCACGTGGAGTGGTCCCTGGAACATTATTCTCGGGGAACAGGTCGGTATATCGTGCAGGCGGGGTCGCTCAATGACGAGGACATGGCTAGCTATCTGAAGATAGTTTCCTTCGTGCGCAGTTTACCGCTGTCGAAGCTGGTCACCCCCGATGACTTGTATATCCTCGACAGTTACGGAAACATTTGCGAGACGCCGAGGCTGATCAACACAAAGGCCTTGCTCGAGTGTGCCTCGGAGGAGGATGCCCTACGCTACTTAGGTGGTGGACGCCTCGTCCTTTTTCGACCTGATATCCTTAGCTTTTTATTGACCAGTTTTTCTTTTGTCGTGTAGGGAATATGGCTTCTGTCGAGGAGCGAGTGAAGAAGTTGTGTGCGTCAAGGGTTGCCGTTCCTCCGAAGACGTGGGTGGCTCAGTTGGTCGGGCAGTCTTCCGCGGAACAGGATAGGAGGGGTTCGTCGGCATCCCCGACCGGCAGCCAGTCGCCTACTTCTCAAGGGGCCCCGAAGAGAGTGAGAGTTCAGGAGGTTACGCCCGTGGTCGATTTATCGGTGGAGTCTTCCAAGGAGGGATATGCTATCGCTCCTTGTCACCAGCACCCCGGCTATTTCCACGGGGCTAGGTCGCCCAGCATTTCTGCGGGGAAGGTGAAGGCGATTCTAGGTGCTGACCGTGCTACGAGGAGGCAGGTTCTGACCAAGGACTTGGCCGCGTTGATGCGGACTTTCACTACGGCGATGGTCCTGAGCGAAGAGAGTTGCTCGATCGTCGAGCTGTCAAAGCTGCAAGGGGATCTTACTTTCACGCAGTCCCGTCCAAATAAGGTAGTCGGGGATTTGGAGTCGAGCCGAGGGAGGTTGACTCAGCTGACCGAAGAGTTGGAGAAGACTCGCGGGGAGGTTGTCCTCGAGCGCAAGAGGTGTGGCGGCATCGAGGAGAAGCTGAGGGTAGCTGAGGAGGAATTGCGGGTGTCGAAAGCTCATGTGGTGGAGCTCAAGGGTGATCTATTTCCTGGTGATGACGAGACTGATGATGACAGGTTGCTGGTTACCCGGGCGGACCTGCTTGCCAGGATACGCGTGTTATAAGGGGATTGCCTGGATGGTTTTTCCGCGGGCTTCAACAGTGCCGTTGCGCAGCTCAGGGTGGTGAACTTCTGTGTCGCCTTCGTCGAGAATGGGATCGGCCCCTTCCACGAGATAGTCGACGGCCGGGTGGTCGACCCCAGCGCTGAGGAGGCTGGCACTGTCGTCCCTGTCTTCGAGCCTGAAGCTGATGGAGAGGAGGGAGCATAGACTAGCCCCGGGTCTGCGTGCCCGCGTATTTCGGCCTGCGTGCCATATTTTGTATTTTGTTGTTTTCTTTGTCGGGCCTGCGCGCCCTTGTTTATGTAATATTGACTACTGGGCTGGTGCCCGCTTTTGATTAATGTATTTTTGAGAATTGTCTAAGTGTGCGCCTCGTTTTCGCATGTTGTTTCTGCTCGTTTTATTTCTGCATTTATGCTCGAAATGTATGTTCGTATGTTTGATCTGTATGTTTGTGTTTTTTGGCCTGTTCGGGGTGGTAGCTCGACAATACTTGTTACCGACGGTATAGGGAACTGGCCGGTGTTGTTGCCTGGCCGGTTCGGGGGTAGTTCTCCCCGTGGCATGGACGTCCCATTGCGAGCTGGGTGTCCTGCCGGTCTTGGTACGGCGGTGGGGGATCTCGGTCGAGGTGTTTCCCGCCGAGCAAGGCCTTCTGCCCGTGCACACAAGAGGCAGGGCTTGCTTTTTCTCTTGTCGTTAGTAGACGCGAGGAGGTGCGGTGGTACCATGTCGCCCCCCAGTGGTCGCGACGATGGATCGTCGCGGGCAGTGTCTAACTGTAGTACCGCTTAAGTTTCGCGGCATTCCATGGTCGAGCTAGTTGTTCCCCGTGTAGCTTTTCGAGGTAGTAAGCCCCGTGCTCCGTCTTGTCGCGGACACGGTAGGGACCTTCCCAGTTTGCATCTAGTTTACCTTCGTGTGAGTCCTTCTGGTTTCTGCGCAGGACTAAGTCGCCGATTTGGAAGTCGCGTTTCAGGACTTTGTTGTCGTGGCGAAGTGCCACCTGCTGTTTCAGCCGGGCTTCCCGAAGGGCTGCTCCAGATCGAATCTCCTCGACGAGGTCGAGCTCCTCTCGTAAGGCGTCTTCGTTGTCTTAGGTGTCGAGGGGAGCTTCCGTTCGTCTAGATGGCTCGCGTATCTCGACCGGGATCACTGCTTCGGTTCCATACATGAGGAGGAATGGGGTCTCCCCCGTAGTTGAATGGGGCGTAGTTCGGTACGCCCAGAGGACGCTGTGGAGTTCCTCGACCCATGCCCTCTTTGCGTCGCCGAGTCGTCGTTTTAGTCCCCTGAGTATGACCCTGTTCGCAGATTCTGCTTGGCCGTTCGTCTGGGGATGTTCGACTGAGGTGAAATGGTGTTTGGTTCCGAGCTTGGTGATGAAGTCGCGGAAGGTTTTGTCCGTGAACTGCGTGTCGTTGTCGGTGACGATGGCGAGCGGGACCCCGAATCTCGCGAGGATGTTTCGTTTGTAGAATCGGAGTATGTTGTGGGCCGTGATTTTGGCCAGGGCTTCGGCCTCAATCCATTTGGTGAAGTAGTCCACGCCCACGATGAGATGCTTGTTCTGATAGGATCCTAGAGTGAAGGGGCCGAGGATGTCCATCCCCCACCAGGTGAACGGCCACGGGGAGGAGAGGGATTTTAGTTCGGTCGGTGGAGCGAGGTGCATGTCCCCGTGTCTTTGACATTTGTCACATCGTTTGACGTGCTCCCTCGCGTCTGTTTGCATCGAAGGCCAGTAGTATCCTGCTCGTAAGGCCTTCCTCGCCAAGGATCGTCCTCCGAGGTGCTGCGTGTTGATGCCCTCGTGGATCTCCTCTAGGACGGTTGCGGCATGGGAGTTGTCGATGCATTTGAGGAGTGGGGTCGCGAAGCCCCTGCGATATAGTTTCCCCTCGAGGAGGACGTACGAGCAGGTTCGTCGTTTGGTCGCGCTTGCCTCTTTATGGTCGGCTGGTAGGCGGCCCGCGCTGAGGTAGGCGTGTAGCAGTGTCATCCAACAGTCGGTATCTCCTATTGCGTTGATGTCGAGCGGGGCGTCGACCGCTTTGGTGCTCGGTTGCGATAGAACTTCTTGGATGATCGATTTGTGGCCGCCTCACTTTTTGGTGCTCGCTAACTTTGAGAGAATATCTGCTCGAGTGTTCTGCTCGCGCGGGATGTGTTGAATCTCCGTGGAGTCGAAGCTTTGTAGTTTTTCGGTAATGAGTGCCAAGTATTCAGTGAGGTTGTTGTTTTTCGCTTGATATTCTCCTCACACTTGTGAGGCGACCAGCTGGGAATCGGTGTAGATTTTAATTTCTTTGGCCCCGAGGTCGGATGCCAGGCGAAGTCCGGCCAGGAACGCTTCGTACTCGACTTGGTTGTTAGTCATCGGGAAGGCCAGCGTGAGGGAAACCTCTATGATGGTGCCCTCTTTGTTGTCGAGGATGATGCCTGCTACGCTGCCCATGGAGTTGGAGGAGCCGTCCATGAAAAAGGTCTATTTGTGGCTTCCCGTGGTAGGGTCTGGTGAGGAGGTCATCTCGGCAACAAAATCGGTCAGGGCTTGGGCTTTGAGGGCTTTCCTGCCTTCATAGATGATGTCGAACTCAGATAGTTCTAACGACCATTTCAGCATGCGTCCAGCCATGTCGGGTCGGCCGAGGAGCTGTCGAATGGGCTGGTACGTGCGGAGCACGATGGTGTGTGCTAAGAAGTAATGTCGGAGCCGTTGTGCGGCGGTGATGAGGGCTAGGGCGACTTTTTCGATCAACTGGTACCGGACTTCGGGACCGTGGAGGGCTTTGCTCGTGAAGTAGATTGGCTTTTGCCCTTCTTCGGTTTCTCTGATGAGAACGGCGCTGACGACCTCGTTAGCTACGGCCAGGTATAAGTATAGGGTTTCGCCCATCACGGATCGTGTCAGCACCGGTGGTTCGGATAGGACGCGTTTGAGGTGGCGGAGGGCTTGCTCGCATTCCTCTGTCCATTCGAACGTGGTCTCCTTCCTGAGTAGTTTGAAGAAAGGGAGGGCGTGTTGTGCGGACTTGGCGATGAACTGGGAAAGTGAGGCGAGCACGCCGTTGAGGGATTGGATGGACTTCTTCGTGGTGGGTGTGGTGATTTCCAAAAAGGAGTGGCATTTTTCCGGATTTGCCTCGATCCCGGCTCGGTCAGGTAGTAGCCGAGGAATTTTCCGACGCGGACACCGAAGGTGCGTTTCTCCGGGTTGAAGCGCATTCGGCAGTTCCTCACTGTGTCGAAGACCTTTCTGAGATGGGCTGTGTGGTCGACTTCTGTGCAGGACTTGACGATCATGTCGTCCATGTAGACTTCGAGCATGTCGCTGATTTCGCCCCGGAAGACGTTGTTCATCATCCGTTGGTACGTGGCGCCGACGTTCTTTAGGCCGAAGGGCATTACGTTGTAGTAATAGTTGCCCGACGCCGTCATGAAGGTCGTGCTCTGTTTGTCGTGCTCGACCATCGGGATCTGGTTGTACCCCGAGTATGCGTCCATGAAGGACAAGAGCTTGAAGCCCGCGGAGTTGTTGACGATTTTGTCGATGTTGGGGAGAGGGTAGGCGTCCTTAGGACATGCCCGGTTGAGATCGGTATAGTCAACACACATGCGCCATTTTCCATTATTCTTTTTAATGAGTACAACATTGGACAGCCAGGTTGAATACCGGGCTTCCGAAATAAAATTTGCCTCTAGGAGGTCTTTTACAGCTTTTTCAGCCGCCGCCGACTTTTCGGGGGTACTGTCTACGCCTACGTTGTACTACGGCCTTCGCGGTCGGGCTTATGGACAGCTGATGGCAGGCGACCTCGGGGTCGAGTCCGAGCATTTCTGCGGCGCTCCAGGCGAAGAGGTCGGCGTTCTCGCGGAGACAGGCCTGTAGCTGTTTCTTCGCTAAGTCTGGGAGGCCGGCTCCGATCTTCACGGTTCTGCTCTTGTCGTCCCCGAGTGTGACAATCTCGAATTCCCCGTCTGGGATGGGGCGTGCCGGGTGGGTGGGAAGCCCATTGGACTGGTTGGCTTCGCCGGCCCTCGCTTCGTGATCGTGTTCTTTGGTGAAGCGTCTATCGAGGTCCACGGATCCGACGAGCTCCTTTGGTTCGCTCTTCGGCTTCATGGTTGGGGTTGCCTTCTTAGTTGCTGGAGCGATGGTGTCCAAACCTTTTAGCGCGGCCTCGAAGCACCTCTGGGCGGCCTCGATGTCCCCGTTCAGGGTCACCACGGCCCCCCGCTTCGTGTAGTACTTCATCTTTAGGTGGACGGTGGAAGGCACCGCAGTGAGTTCTGCTATCGTTGTTCTGCCCAGGATACAGTTGTAGAGGGACAGGCATTCGAAGACTAAGAAATGGATGCTGATCTCCCTGGCCGTTTCTTCTTCGCCGAACGTGACTTTCAGCTCCACATACCCCTAAGATCTCTTCGTCGTCCCGTTGAACCCCTGAAGGCCAGAGCCTACGTAAGGGGACAGGTTGGATTCGCCGAGTTGGAGGGTCGTGAAGAGGTGGGTGTACATGATGTCCACCGAGCTGCCTCCGTCGACGAGGATGCGTCTGACATCAAAGTTCGCCATACGCGCCCGTATCAGCAGGGGAATGTTGGAGTTGGGGGAGCCCCCGGGGAGTTCCTCGAGGTAGAATGTGATCGGGTTGGATCGACCGCAAAATTTTTCGAGCGTGCTCATCTTACCGGAGTTGCTTGTGATAAGCTCTTCGAATTTTCTTTTCATCGATCCTATGGACAGGTTCCTCGTGGCGCTGCCCGAGATGACCATGGCTCTAGCAGAGTATTCCCACCGACTGGTCGGTCGTACTGGCTCGAAGGGTAGGTCGGGACCGTCGGGAAGGCCGAACTCTCTATCTGCGAACCAGTCCTCAGGGCGGCTGACGCATAGTGCGACCTGGAGTCCGTTGTTGCCGTCGGAAGAGGGGAGCTTTTCGACTTTCTTGGCCTCGGGGGCTTCTTTCCTCGGGGCCTCCCCCCCCCCCTGGGTGTATCTTTTTAGGTGGTCGTCCTTAATCAAGATTTCGATCACGTCCTTGATGTGGATGCAGTCTTCTGTCACGTGCCCGTGGCTCCTGTGGAATCGGCAGTATTTCGACTTGTCCACGTTAGGTTTTGGGGGTGTCGGCCTGGGGAAGCGGACACCTCCCTGGGCAAATTCGATTTTGGCGCACTCGGCCAGTATGTGCTCGCGGGAAGCGACTAAGGCTGTGTATTCTGTGAATCGGCCGGCGGGGCCGTGCTGTTCGCGTTGTTCGCGGGGGTGATCCTCCCGACGGCGGTCACTTCCACAGCGGTGGCTTGAGGCTCCGTCATCTCGGTGCTCGCGGGGGGCCTCCCTGCCTCGGGTGTCTTGTGCGGTGTTGGCCGCTTGGGTTTCCTCGAACCGGATATAATGCGCGGCTCTGTCGAGGAAATCATGCAGGGAAGCTGGTCGGTGTATGCCCACGGCCTCGTAGAACTTGGAATCGCGGTGCAGACCCTGCTCCATTAGGTAACGCTTCACCTCGTCTGACGTCGTGACTTGCACTGCCTCCCGTGTAAATCTTTCAATGTACTTTCGGAGAGGCTCGTCAGGAGCTTGGATTATCGCGCCGAGGGCGGCTTCTGTCTTCGGGTGGCGTCGGGACACTGTGAAGTGTTTTGAAAACAGGTCCATCAGGACCCTCCACGACGTAATCGATTCGGGCTCCAGACTTTTGTACCATGTCATAGGGCCTTTCCTTAGAGTTGTCGGGAATAGCCTGCGCTTGATAGCTCCTCGGACGTTTCGGTAATCGAGCATGGCCTCGATGTCTTCCAGGTGATCGTCTGGGTCGGAGGTACCGTCGTACGTCGAGAGCGTCGGGGGCTTTTCCATCCCGTGGGGGATGTGGGCGGCCATGATTTCTCGGGACAAAGGGGTCTTGTAGTCGTCTTCGTCGCTGAGAGCGAGTGACCGAGGAGGAGATGGGCCGTTTAGTATGGGCACCTGGTTTCGGGTCCTCGGCCTTCTGACCGGGGGTTCGACGCGCGGAGGCCTGGTCGAGATTGCTGTCGTGTTCTGCCGCCTTCCAAGAACTTGTCTCGTCAGGGATCTGGTGCGCTCCCGCACTACTTCCGTTCGGGGCCTCTCCATCTGAGGTCGTCGATTTCTGGGTTGAGGCGAAGGACTCCTCGAGCCCCCATCCTGGTCTTCCCGCGGAAGGGACCTCGGGGGGACCTCCCGCTCCAGCGCTCCAATTCATGTGTTCTATTGAAACAATAGCTGGTTCGTCTGGTTGATGGCCGCAAAGAGAGCGACCACCGTTGGGTCTGCTCCTGCTGGGACGGGAACGGGTTGGAACACCGCTAGGCTCCGGGGCTGGTGGTCAGCCTGGCGTGTTGGTTCTGCGGACGACAGAGACGCAGTCTGGCCGTCTCTCTCGTCGGTCTCTGCTGGGCGTGACATCTCGGTTTGCTTGCCGCCGTTTGCGGCAGCACTGAGTGTGAAGTCGTGCACGATATCGTCATGGTGTGGGCTAGCCATGATCGTGGAGTGTTGATGAAACTTTGGTTCTCTGCTCGGAGTAACGGGGAAGTTTCTGTTCCTACAGATGACGCCACTGATCTGACCTGATCAGAAGGGGATCACGGGCTGGCCACGCGCTGTTGGACTGCTACCTGTTCACCGATGATGAGGAGGAGAAGGGGGGTGTACCTGCAAGACACTCCGATGCCAAAGTAAGAAATTGGGCAGAGTGAGAGCAAAGTACAGAAAGGTGGTAAGAAGTGAATTACCTGACCCTCTTGTGAAAGAGGGTGTTTATAGAGAGACCCCAGCGCTGGGCCAACGGTCACTTGTGTTGGGCTGGATGGCCAGGCCCAACCCAAGTGACTGTTAGGGCTTACGTGGCGTAGTGAAGACCAGGACGTGGTCTTCGCCCTAGTCCAACTGTCCTGTGGTCTCCGGAAAATGGGTTTGACATGCTCTTTCGGAGGTGGGCAGTTGGGGGATGACATGTCTCCGCGGAGGGGAGCACGTGGAGAACGTGTAAAGGACACGTTATCCTGCCCAACAGGAGAGCGGGTGGCGTCCGTGGGGGCAGGTCGCGCCCGCGGAGGGCGGTGTTTGGTCGAGCGGGTGAGTCTCCTGCTCGACGTAGTTGGGACAGGTCTTCTTCGCAGGGAGACCTTTCTTGCTTGTCGGGGACCTCGTGTCCGACGCGGTACTCAGACTGGATAGGGCCTGGTGGAACATTATTGGGTTGGGCCCGCATGGTCAGCCCGGGGCCCAGGCCAGAACAAGTATATTTGTAGTAGTGTGTTTTTGTGTCAAGTAAAATGTTTAATGTTGTTGTTAGTTTTAATATTTCTAACGACATTAACAACAACAAAAACAAAAATAACTTAAACAACAACAGCAACTAACATTAATAAGTTACATCCATATTTTCCTAACTAACATCAAACTTTTTTAACAAGCATGCATATAAGACAATAATTTTAGCAATTACAAGAGAAAATACGTTGAAGAACCAACCTTGAAACATTTCTATGTTCTGCAATCCATCCTAGAGAATAATGTTATACTTCATGTAATGTTTTCATTATCAATTTTTTCATTACATTAAGTTTTCATTTTAACAATTTTCATCCAAGATAAATCCTTGTGGTATTTACGTTCTAATTGGTTGGTGTGAGTTTCATGCGGATCATTGATCTTTTCATGTGAAATGATAAGTTGACAATGGTTTAACTATTGTTACTTTATTAATGGGCGAAAATGATTTTTACTTATAAATAAAAAAAAATAGTTGTCCTCTCGGTTGTTAACTTAATTTAGGTAATATGTCATAAATAAATAAATAAATAACGCTAAAATGAAGGGGTGATTAAAACTCTTCCCCTCGGTTTCCATGTTAATTTAGGGAATATATCATTAATAAAACATTTAAAAAAATGAAATTGTTAGGATTCTAAGGGGGGTTGATCAAATTTTTTTCACTCAATCACCAAATCAACCAAGGGAATAGGTATATTTAAAAAAAAAAATTAAATATGTTGCACCTAACGTTTACACCTCAATTTTTCGTTGGATGAGGTGAAAGCTTTGTCATCAAGTGTATGATTTGTTGTAGTGTACCCATATACGTGACACCTTAAGATTTTGAATGGAGATTTGGCGCCTCGATCTCATGTAATCTTGGAGAATTGGACTTGTTGTTTCTCTCCACTTCCTTAGACTCCCCAACAAGTGGTTTGGCTTAGTGGGAGAGCGAGAGTTGGATCCTGTTATTGAATGTGGGAGACTTATACTTGTGTGGAATATTGTTGGGTTCAAGCGTGATTTTTTAAAGTCTTGTGTCGTCTATGAATGGGTGGAATTTTAGATTTGTAAGAGAGGATAACCAAAAACCTAGCACCTTAAGGTTTTTGATGGAGGTCTAACATCTGTCTCTTTTGTGGTCTTAGAGCATTGGTCCTATTGTTTCTCCCCGCTTCCTTGAACTCCCTAATATTTAGGAGGAATATATGTCCTATCTTGCACTACTCTTCTAATGCTCCCCCAAAATATCAAGGAGGAATGTATGTCACGACTTTGAGCTTGGTTCAAATATCTTGAAACGCAACAATGCCAAGTGTTTATGTAAGGGTGTCTGTAACTTGCACACTACTGGGAACATGTTCGATCTTCATTCTCTTTGCAATAACTCTTCCATAGACAAAATGAATGTCAAGCTTAATGCGTTAGGTTCTATCATGGAGAATAGGGTTTTTTTTTAAAAGAGAATTGTGTTGAGGTTGTTACAAAGAAAAGTAGTAAGATTAAATGGCATGACAAGTTAATTGAGAAGAGACTCTACCCACAATAATTCAGAAATATTGTGAGCCATGACACGATACTCTGCTTTAAAGGTTGATCTAGAAATAAGAGGTTGCTTCTTTAAGCTCCATGAAATGACACTTGGGCCAGAAAATACAACATATAGAGGTAGATCTATGATCATCATGGTCACTAGCCCAATACTATAAGCCCTTAGAGAGGACTTGTGTGGCAAGGTAACTGGAGTGAGAAGTAAAGTATGAGCAATGGTTCCACTTAAATAACGTAGGATCTTCATAAATGTAGGCCAATGAGATTCAGAAGGAGCGACCATGAATTTGTATGCTTTATTAACATTGAAAGTAATGTAAAGTCTTGTCAGTGTGACATATTGTAATATCCTAATCATTGATCTATATTGATGAGGATCAGGAAGTGAAGAAGATCCATGCTTGATAAGTTTTTTAGGTACGGAGCATAGGTGTGTTAACTCCATTATCATTTAACCTTTTGGCTCGAGTGAATAAGTCTCAAATGTATTTGGTGCGTGTGAGAAGCATATAAACAGCTGTAATGTGCTTGACTTTAATGCCTAAAAAATACTCTGGTTTGCAAGTTTCTTGAAAGCAAAAGTTGCACGAATAGAGTCAATAAGTATTGAATTACGATAGAAGAATTCTATGTAAGAAAGATGTCATCAACATAGATTAAAGCATACATGGTAATGCATTAATGAGAGTATATGAATAAAGAGTGGTCACATTTGTTATGCAAGAAGCCAAAGTGTATGAGTGCTTGAGCCTGCTTTTCATGCCAGGCCCTTGGATCCTGTTTAAGTCCATAAAGGGATTTATGCAGCTTACAAACCAGAGTGGGATCTTGTTTTTCAAATCCAGGTGGTTGAGTCATGAACATCTTTTATTGAAGATAATCATTCAAAAAACATTGTTGATGTCAATTTGTTGAACTTCCCATTTGTTGGTCGGAGCAAGAGTAAGAATAATTGTGATTGTGGTAGACTTCACAACTAGAGAGAAAGTTTTATTAAATCCAAAGACAAATTGTTGATGGTAGTCTTTGGCTACAAGTTGTCGCTACTGCGAAAATCGGCGCCGGCTGACAGAAGAGTCGCCACCGCGCGTTATTTATCCCAACGGAGGGAAAGGAAACGCTCGAAGTAAA